>BOPN01000421.1:310000-312500 GCA_017312705.2 Penaeus japonicus | reverse complement strand
ACTTTATGTAATAGCTTTCTAAGAATAGATGGCTTTCTAGGTAGTAAAGTTTAATTTAGAATTTTAGAGAACACTGAAATGATAATATGGCTTTGTTTAATGTGACATTTTTCATATGATCCCCAGAATGATATTTAGATTAAGTTTTCTAAGAAATGGTTAATCATAATTAGTCATGTAGAAAACTAGCCTTTTGTCTTATGGCTGTATCATGTGAATAAGTACAGATTACCAAAGATATTATCTAATATATCATGTAAAAACTAGAAGTTTTAAAGTATTAATAATTCTTATTTCAATATCTGATGTAAAATACTAGTTACGGGAAATCCAATTTTGTGTTTGACCTTTTAGGTATGAACTTGGGTATCCTTTGTAAATGCCATTACTTTGTATCAGAGGAAGGAGTGGCACTCTTTTTGTAAAACAAAAAGATAAACAGAGAATACGAGAGAGAGAAAGAGAAATTGTTATTTTGTATCACAGATTAAAGCTCACCTGTCTGGCATTCACTGATATGGGAGCTTTTACAGTTGGGACAGTTTGGAGCTGGTAGTCCTTACTTTGCATGTCTGCTACTTGGCCAGTCGTGGCACCATCATTAACCCACATTGTTTATGTGCACCACAGCTTATTTACATTGGTTGATGCTGCTCTATCTCTGTCAATTACTGATATTTTAGCTCTGAATATGGTTTCTAAAAGGTTGTGTTTTCTTTTTCTTTTTTTTCTTCTTTTCTTCTTTTATTTTCTTCTTTTTATTTCTTTCTTTTTTCTTTCATTCTTTCTTTCATTCTTTTTTTCTAACACCACTCTACCATATTCTAACATTGTACCACATTCCTTCACTCATTCTTTACCACTCAACCACACTTACTACTCTATTACACTCCAGCTTTATACCACAATCCATCAGACTCCGCCAGTCAACCACCATCTACCATTCTATAATACTCCACCACTCTATCCCAAACTAGCATCCTACGACACTCCACCACTTACCACTCACTACCACACTCTAGTATTCTACCATGCCATCTCAACCCACCAGTCTACAACACTCTACCACTCTAAACATTCAACCATTTAACCACACTCCAACAGACCATATTCCACAACAGTACCACACCAACATACCATCACTTCACCGCTCAGATACACTCCACCACACACTACATACCACACTACTGCACTTCCTCACTCCTGGATTCTTCAGCATTCAACCATTAACCTCACACTACCATACACCACCACACTCCTCCACCTGGCTGCAGTCCACCACTCATATCACACTCCAGCATTTTACTCAAAATACCACACTACTACTGTGGTGTAATGGGCGAGACACACGTGGCCATTTTCCAGACTACCCTAGCTCAGCAATATTTTCTGCCTCACTGCATACGTGACAACTCCTAAAGATTATTGATTATGGTTTATCTTGTTTCATGTTGTGCATAATATGCATTTTCTGCAAATTCAATGAAGGGCTTGTTAGGCCCTGGCTCTCTCTCTCTCTCTCTCTCTCTCTCTCTCTCTTTCTCTCTCTCTCTCTTTCAATCTCTCTCTTTTTCTCTCTCTCTTTTTCTCTCTTTCCCTCCCTCCCTCTCTCTCTCTCTTTCTCTTTCTCTCTTTCTCTCTCTCTCTCTCTCTCTCTCTCTCTCTCTCTCTCTCTCTCTCTCTCTCTCTCTCTCTCTCTCTCTCTCTCTCTCTCTCTCTCTCTCTCTCTCTCTCTCTCTCTCTCTCTCTCTCTTTCCCTCTCTCTCTCTCTCTCTCTCTCTCTATCTCTATCTATCTATCTATCTATCTATCTATCTATCTCTCCTTCCTTCCATCCCTCCCTCCCTCTCTCCTTCTTTCTCCCTTTTTCTCTTCTCCTCTCCCCCTTCCTCCCACTCTTTCCCTCATTCAGTTAGTATTGTTATTTCTGTTACTATATATTGTGTAATTATACTTTTATTTTATTCTGTTTCATACTTATGTCTAACAAAGGACTGGTTTTTAAATTATTGTTAAGATATTAAGGAAATTCTTGCCTATTGTGGTTTCATCCTGTATTTTCATCATTGAAAGGCGCCATTCAGTTGCATTTCATGAAATCGCCACTCAAAGAATTCAAATTGAGTTTGATCTAGAGTCGTTTAGAATGGTTTTGTTGACAGGCACAGATAGAGTTCATTTGCTGGGAAAGTATTCAATCTTGCCGTGAGTCGTCTGGCACTTTTATTTTCTATAGAAAGGATACCCACATTACGGGGAACGAATGGTGTTCAAGAAGAAAATTGCACTTGCTGTATTGTGTTCCTAACTTTAATCTTCACCCCTTGTTGTTTGTAGGAATTTGTTGAAATCAATCTCCAGCTGAGTGTGGGATATATATACGATAAAATTGGCCACAGGATAGGGAGGAATGCTTCCAAATGGGTGTATTGTTACTGAGAGAACCACTTTTTATTCTACTGCATTTTCTCTCTTTTTATTATATGTATGCATATACATA
>BOPN01000421.1:287500-305000 GCA_017312705.2 Penaeus japonicus | reverse complement strand
GTGCCTACCTGCCTGTCTACCTGCATATCTACCTGTCCCTCCCCTCGGGTGCCTACCTGCCTGTCTACCTGCATATCTACCTGTCCCTCCCCTCGGGTGCCTACCTGCCTGTCCCTCCCCTCAGGTGCCTACCTGCCAGTCTGCCTGCATGTTTGCCTACCCCCACCTTGCCCATGGCTACTTGCCTTCCTGCATGACTGCCATCTTCCGTGTCTATCTGCCCCCCCCCCCCAGCTTGCCTACCCCTCTTGCCTGTCTGCCTGCCTGCCCTTCTGCACACCCTGTCTGCCATCCTGCCGGACACCTTCCATGTACGCGCCCTTCCTCTTCCTCCTCCTCCTATTTTCCTTCTTCTTTCCTCTGCTTCCCTCATCATCTCCTCCTCTCCTCTGCCTCCTCCATCATATCTTCTTCCTTATCATATCTTTCTCCTCCTCCTCCTCCTATTCCTCCTCCTCCTTCTCCGTTGAAATACCACCTCAATGCCATGGCGCGAGCACGCGTTTCGGGTGGCTCTTCTCGCGGGCTCCTCGTTTGTGTTTCTTTCTTTGTTTCTTTTTAATTTGTATATGCAGATGTGTATAATTCGTGTGAGGTTTCGTTTCATTATATATGCGGGTTGGGAGGAGGGTTGAAACTGTGTCATTTATTTCCGTCTATTGGAAAAAGGAAATGGGGATAAAACAGTTAGGCTCTTTTTTTATTCCGTTTCTCGTTGCTCTTTCTTTCATTGATTTTACTTTTGCAATGTTTGGCAGGATTTCGCGTGCATGCACAGTGCTGCATTGCCCCCACTCTCCTCTTCATCAGCTGTGTCTCTTTTACCCTTTCACCTTCCCTCTTTCCTCTTTTCACCATCCGTCTATCCAGCCATCTCTTCTTCCCTCCTTCCCTCATTCCCCTCTCATCCTCCAACCCTCTTCCCCACTCCAGCCGTCCCTCCTTTCTTCCTCCTTTCGCTCTCTTTCACCCTCCTTGCGTCTTTTCCGCCATCTCATCCTCCCTCCCTCCCTCCCTCTCCCTCCACCTCTTCCTTCTCTCGCACTCCCTCTCTCCCTTCTCCTTGCCCCCTTCCCCCCTCACCAATCTCCCTCCCTCCCTCTCATCCACCCCGACCATACCTCTCTCTTTTCTTCCCTCTATCATCCTCTTTCTCCATTCTTCCATCCTTCCTTCCCTATTCCCTCTCCACTCCCCCCTCTCCCCGTCCCCTCAATCCTTTCCCCACCCCTTTCCCATTTCACTCTTCCTTCGCCTGTTCAATCCCCTTCCGAAGTCCTGTACATGCGAGACATGGTCTTTTCCTCCTCGCTCCTGTCGCAAGCGGATGCCTTCGCTCGCCGCCGCTCGTTGCTTTAAGCTGTGATGGATTGCATTTTTTCTGTCCATTAATTGATAATCAGAAGAGACGGCTTGTTTTAAACGGATTAGTAGGCTTGACTAATATTTGTAAGTAGGCTAGGTTTTTTATCTCTTTTTATGTGTGTATGTTTCTGTGTAATTGACCCTTAAGTAAATTTGATGTTCATTTAGAAAAAAAAATGGCGAGGATGAGCGCTTGGTATTTTTTTATTTTCTATTTCATTATTAGCAATAGCCCATTTGTTTGTTTGTGCGCTCGTTGCAAGTTCCATTTATTGCTCGTCATTGGTAGACGTAGAGTAGCAACAGGCAGCTCCTTTCGTCATTTCTTACTTGCCGTCTTTGAGGATTAGGGTCGAACGCCTAGCTGCCCAGTCCGCGTGTGCAGACGCATACTAATAGCGCACTAGAAGATACACTTGAAAGGGCTTGCACAGAAGGTGACGTGGGTATGTGTATGTATGTATGTGTCCTGTAAGACCTTGTTATGGGGAAGTGTGCACACGCGGGCTTGTACGAGCATGCATTGGGAGAGTGGTTATGCGTCGACAGTGACAACTGTTTAGAAAGGAAAGGGGCGAATAGAAAAGAAAGTAACTTACCGTATGATGTGGATTGACTATCTGTATGCGGTTATGCTCCCTTAGCGAAGTTTGCTTTTGATTATTCAGGCAAACGCATGGCACATAGCTCCCCCCCCCTCTCTCACTCTCTCTCTCTCTCTCTCTCTCTCTCTCTTTCTCTCTCTCTCTCTCTCTCTCTCTCTCTCTCTCTCTCTCTCTCTCTCTCTCTCTCTCTCTCTCTCTCTCTCTCTCTCTCTCTCTCTCTCTCTCTCTCTCTCTCTCTCTCTCTCTCTCTCTCTCTCTCTCTCTCTCTCTCTCTACCCCTCTCCTCCCTCCTCCCCCCCTCTCTCTCTCTCTCTCGCTCTCGCCCTCTCTCTTTCTCTCGCTCTCGCCTAACCTCGCTCTCTCTCTCTCTCACCTAACCTCACTCTCTCTCTCTCTCGCTCTCGCCTAACCTCTCTCTCTCTCTCTCTCTCTCTCTCTATATATATATATATATATATATATATATATATATATATATATATATATATATATATATATATATATAACCCCCACCCCTCCCCCTCCCCTCCTCCCTCCCTCCCTCCCTCCCTCCCCCACTCCTTCTCTCTCTCTCTCTCTCTCTCTCTCTCTCTCTCTCTCTCTCTCTCTCTCTCTCTCTCTCTCTCTCTCTCTCTCTCTCTCTCTCTCTCTCTCTCTCTCTCTCTCTCTCTTCTCGCTCTCTCTCTCTCTCTCTCTCTCTCTCTCTCTCTCTCTCTCTCTCTCTCTCTCTCTCTCTCTCTCTCTCTCTCTCTCTCTCTCTCTCTCTCTCTCTCTCTCTCTCCCTCCCTCCCCCTCCCTCTCCCCCTCCCCCTCCCTTGCTATCCCGCCCTCTCTTTTTTATGCACATGTGTGCTCGAATACTGAAACAGCTTATACACACACACCTACACTATACAGATCCTGCTACATAGAAACGGAAAGCCGTCACGTAACCCGATATAATGCAATCCATTACGTAATATCGCAGGTTAATTACGGCTGTGTCAATATGAGTCTTGGCACTGTTTCTCTGCGCTGGAGGAGCGTTATTTGCTTGCTCTGTTCCTCAGCATCCCGGCAGGTAGCGAGTGCGCTCCCGCCGATAGGGCGAGTGCTCAGCCCGATAGTGAGATGACATCTGATCTTGAGTCTGGGATGCTTAAGTGGTGACATTTCTTAAGTGTTGACTTCTCTCTCTATCTCTTTCTCTCTCTCTCTCTCTCTCTCTCTCTCTCACTCCGAGCTGTGTGTCGATGTTGGCACGCCTGGGCAGAGAGGGCGGGCGCGGGTGCCAGTGCGGAGATTAGTTGCTGATTTCCGACGGGGGCGCTGCTGCTTGTCACATCGGTTGCACTCATATTTTCCTCCATCTGAAGGCGTTCTGGGCAAGGATTTCTTTCCTTTTCGCTCCTTCCCTTCTCCACGTTCACCATTCGGACGGTGCCTCTTCTTCGTGCCGTATGGAAATGGCATGATGGCTAATCACAGGCCTACGGAAGCATCCCCGTCGAGAGCAGTCCGGACACGCAGGTTGGCTAATTTTGGTTGGGAGTTTGGGTGATGGGTCAATGAGATTTTGCAAGATGATTTGATGTGCGTGCCGTAACATGGTCAGAATATCTGCAGTCTAGTCGGGGCGTTTGTAATTGCTCCGTAATTTGCAGCATGTAAATCCGACGTCGGCAACTCGAGGCTCCCTCTCGATCGCGCCAAGTGCTGCCAACATGAGTCCGTCTCGCTAGAATCAGTTGATGTTAGGTGGAAGGAGAGCACGCGGTCCCACAGTGAGCGCATTTGGTGCTATCTTCGCTCTGGTGGTGATTTTTGGCTTTTGATTTATAGGGGAGAGAAGGAGTTAAGTGTCGCGCGAACCTCCGAAGTCCCGTAGGATTATCCGTGCGAGCGACCGGCGCAGAGAAGAAGCAGGAAGAGCCAGTGTCCACTTGCGGGGAGCTCAGCAAGAGAAGGTGGGTGTCAAGTCCCTCTATTTTGACTGCCTTAACCGTCGTGCAGATCGGACTCAGGCCGCGTGCTCATGATGATGGTGGCAATGGTGATGTGGTGATGGCGAGGTGTTGCTCAGGCGGAGGGCTTAGGGAGCAGGCCTAGTGTGTGAGGCGCAGATAGCTAGGGTGAGGAGAAGTATCACGGACTAGGGCCTTCGTGGCGTGAATTTGTTGCAGTTTTTTTTAGTCTGGAGTTTGAATAGCACTCGAAGTCGGTGCGTGAAGCACTGAGCTCATCGGTGCGTCTCGATATCAGTGCTGGCTCAGAGAGGGCGTAGGCGCGCCGAGTGTGAAGTTTGAGTGAGAGCTCTCCATGTGAGGGCATTCGAAGTCCTCGAGGCGCAGTCGCGAGAGCCGACGGTGGCATGAGGCTGTGAAGGTGGCGTGACGTGCCGTGAGGCGGGAGACAGACGGGTGTGAGACAGCGAGGGAATGAGGAGGAGGAGGAGGAGACGGGGGCGGCGGCGATGGCGATGGCGAGGCGAGGCGAGAGGCGGTTGGTGGCTGCACGCATTCCCCGCACGGGCGCGCTCTCAGGCACATTCCTGGCGTGCTCTCCTCGAACACGTTGCTCACACGTTAGCGGCGGCGGAAAACGCGGCTGTCGGGATCATGGACATTGAGTCGGGATAGACTCTCGAGGCCGTGCCGTCCTCACCAGCGAAGGGGTCGTCGCTCAGGAGGCAGAGGCCCGTCGATGGCTCGCCCTCCTCGCCCTCCCGCCGCGCCCGGATCTCGACGCGGGGAGGGGGCAGGCGGGGTGTCTCGGGCGTATGGCGACGGCGGCGGGAGGCGCGAGAGACGTAGCCTTCGTGGGATGTCTAACGATGCGATCATTTTTTGTCGGGGCGATGAGAACCACGGACGGTAGATTCGCGCTGAGGCGGACGGACCAGTCAGTAGATGAGTAGATTAAAGGTGAGGTAGACTGGTATTGTCTGGGTGTGGATGTGAGGGTTATTATGTAGGTTGCAAGAGTAGATGTTGCTTGCCATCCCGGCCCATAGACGGGTTGCAAGTTGATGGGAGTCGGTCTGTAAGCCTTAAGATGCTGGCGGTTGCAGCTGCGGGAACGCTTTCCACCCAAGAACAAGGAGAAACAGTGAGAAAGATCAACAATGGCCTCGGAGTGCCGTGTTGCAGTCGAGCGACTGTGGCACGGCAGCGGCGCTCGGGAACAGATGTTGCGGTCGAGAAACACCTGTGGGAAGATCGGTGGGCTGGGGAGGGTGGGGTGGTAGATGGGCGGGTGGGTGGGCGGGAGAGCCTGAGATGGGTGAGGGAGGGGGAGGGGGGAGGGGAGGCAGCCGCGGACGTGAGCGATTGGGTGCTGGGGAGGTGGAAGGGGTGAGCTCAGGGAAGGGGAGGGAAGAGGGCGGAGCGGGTTCAAGGCGGGGGCGAATCCTTGCCTGCGCCCATGTCCCTTGCGGTCGGCACTCTCTCGCTCCTTCCGCCTGCTTCCTCTATCCCTCTTGCACATTCTCTCTTCCTTCGCCTGACCTCCTATCCTCCTATCCTCCTGTTACCCGTGTTTCCCTCCCCTGCCTCCCCCTACCTGCCATACTCGTGCCCTCGCCCCCGGCGCCGCGAAATGTCACGGCCGCGAGTGGCAGTCGCTCCCGGCCTCGCCCTGGACACACCCACGCCCGACGGCTGCTTGGACACGCACACGCACGCACGCACGTACGCACACACGCACACAACGCCGTCCATAGAAAGTGTGACTTCAGAGGGCCTCTAAAGGTGAAGGTTGGGATAGAAAGAGGGAGGATGTGAGAGTGAAAGAGTGGGAGAGAGAGCGGATGAGAGAGAGAGAGAGTGTGTGTGTGTATGCATATATGTGTTTGTGTGCGTGTAAAGGGGGTAGAAAGGAAGAGAAGGAGGGGGAGTGAAAACGAGAATGGGGGAGGGGGTAAGAGAAAGAGAGAAAGGAAGGAAGGAAAGGAGAGAAAATGAAAGAGAAAGGAAGCAGAGGAGAAGAGAGAGTTAAATAGGGAAAGACAGGGAGAGGGAGAGGAAGAGAGAATGTGCGAAGATGCGAGAAGAGGAGAGGGTGTGTAGGGGAAATAGAAGGAAGCGAGGGGAGAGAGAGTAAAGAGGAAAGGGAGGAAGAGGAGGATGGAAAATGATGGGGAATGGGGCGAGAGGAGGAGAGAGGCACATGACAAGTGCCAAGATAGTCAGCTTAAAGACCTTGTAACCTGCCTGACTCACCGTGTGTGTGTGTGTGAGAGAGAGAGAGAGAGAGAGACTGCTTGCGAGTGTGTGTGTGTGTGTGTGTGTGTGTGTGTGTGTGTGAGAGAGTGTGTGAGTGTGTGTGTGTGTGTGTGTGTGTGTGTGTGTGAGTGAGCGAGAACAAGAATAAGAGAGAGACAGAATTGTTGAGTGAGAGTGAGAGAGAGAGAGATAGAGAGAGAGAGAGAGAGAGAGAGAGAGAGAGAGAGAGAGAGAGAGAGAGAGAGAGAGAGCTTGCGAGTGTGTGTGTGTGTGTGTGTGTGTGTTTGATCGTGCGTGATTGAGTGATTGAGTGAGTTCTCCCCTGTGTATGTGCGTGAGTGCCGTGGCCTGCATCCAGCGCTGGCACCTAACCCCTTCCATTAACCAGTGACCGACTTCGCGATGTTGCTCAGACAATACGCGGCATCGCGGCCAATCATCTCGTGTCAGCTGCTGTGAGGGAAGGGGGGGGGGAGATTGAAAGAGTGCTGGGGGTGGGAAGAAGGGGGGAAGGTAGTGACAGACATGCGAGGAAAGAGGGAGAGGCAGAAACAGAATTTTGGAGAGAGAGAGAGAGAGAGAGAGAGAGAGAGAGAGAGAGAGAGAGAGAGAGAGAGAGAGAGAGAGAGGGGGGGGGGGGGGGGAGACAGACGACAGACCAACTTGGTGATAAGGGGAGAGAGACAGACGAGGACCGAGGGAGAGAGAGCGAAAAGAGAGAGAGAGAGAGAGAGAGAGAGAGAGAGAGAGAGAGAGAGAGAGAGAGAGAGAGAGAGAAGACGTGGGGGGGGGTAAGCGAAGGAGAGTCAGATAGGGAAAGGAGGGGAGAGAGAGAGAGCGAGAGAGGTAGCTAAACCTAAAGAAAGGAGACTGAAGGGGAGGAGGAGGGGGAGGGGGGTGCGTGCTTGGCAGTGTTTGCAAGGTCAGAATCTCTCACTTCCCTGCTATGCTGTAACCACAAACCTGACGATTGTCTCCGCTTTACTCTTCGCTCTGCATTCGCCGCTGCACCCTCTTGCATGGTGGTATTTTCATGGAGTCATCCAAGCTGTTGCTCGGCTTTGCCCTCCGCGCTCCTGCCGCATGCGACTCGCGTGTGCTGAAGGCGCCCCAGACCTTGGCTTTTGTGGGACGCGTTGAAAGGCTGGGCGGCCTTATCTGCCTTCGTAGACGCTTCTTCGTTTGCTTTGCACATCCTTGACGGCTTGTGTGCCGAGTTTGCCTTTGAGGAATTGCAGTGCTGACCAGAAGTTGCAGTGCGGTGGCACGGTAGGTCGCCGCAGTAGTGCCTGAGCGGTGCAGCAGTGGCACGCAAGCGGGGTGCAGCTGGCGCGAGAATGACACCAGGTGATCTCAGGTGGTCCCAGGTGGTCTTGTGAGGCGATCGCGCATGACTCGGCCAAGGTCACTCGCTCACTATGACAGCTGGTGTTACGCCTCAGCTTGCGAATCTGTTTTTGCCGTACGCTTAGACGCGTTCCCTTGGCTGGTGGCGAGGTCGATGGTGACATTAACAACAATATAGCAAAGAAACACTAGCATTAGTGATGTTGAATGAATACAGTGGAATATGTGTTCGCTTCGGAAGTTCTCTGCGGCGGTAGGAAGTAGATATCCTGTGTTTTAAAGCGTATGCGAGGGAGCATTACCATACACCGTTTGTAGAGTTCCGCAAGCGTGCGTGCGTGCGCGCGCGCGCCCGTGGGACACGAGGTCCGGCCGCGAAGGGGGATTTGACTTCGATCTCGACTTCGAAAGTACGCGCTTGACCTCGCATCGAAATGCCTCCGCTAGGACTATGAAGACACAGAGAGAGAGAGTGAAAGAGAGAGAGAGAGAGAGAGAGAGAGAGAGAGAGAGAGAGAGAGAGAGGGGGGGGGGGGTACGGCAGTAAGGTAAACAAACGGAAATCCGCCTAGGTGGTAACTCGCGCAGGTAGATGACCAGGAAGAAATGTGGCCGCCGGAACCCCGTTACGGCGAACGGGGCTCCAGCGGACGACGCCTCCTGGATCGGCGGTCGTAGGATCCGATTTGTCGCTCTCCGCCGGGAGTCCTTCGCCGGGGGAGGGAGGGGCAGAGTGGAGGGAGGGAGGGGGGTGACGCTTCCCTGTTTGTTCCGCATGCCGGCCGCTAGTGCTCTTTCCCTCGCTCGGTCGTCTCATCTCTTCTTTCCCTCCCTTTCTTGCCCCTAACCCCCGGGGGCTCCCTCCACCATGCATCCCACCTCCGGTAAACGGTGATTCCCTGGCCACGTTACTTGACTCCTCTCCCCTCCCACTCCCTCCTTCCATTCCTCTTCCCTTCCCCTCCCCTCCTTCCCCTCCCCTCCTTCCCCTCCCCTCCTTCCCCTCCTTCCCCTCCCCTCCTTCCCCTCCTTCCCCTCCCCTCCGCCCCCTCCTTCCCGTTATGTCTGAGGTGGATCTACTCTTCCATTCACGCTTCTCACTCGCGCGCTCGCCAGGAAACCACGTGTACCGCCCCCACCCCGACTCCAGTCCTGGTTCCTCTCTTCCCCTCCCCCTTCCCCCTCTCCTCCCCTTCCCTTTCCTCTTCCCCTCCCCCTTCCCCCTCTCCTCCCCTTCCCTTTCCTCCTCCCCCTCCCTTTCCTTCTCTCCTCGCCTCCCCCCTTCTGCTCCTCCCCTCCCCCTTCCTCCTTTCCTCTCCTCCCCCTTCCTCCTTTCCTCTCCTCCCCCCTCTCCTCCCTTCCCCCCTTCCGCCCCTCCTCTTCCCCCTTTCCTTTTCTCCTCTTCTCCCCTTCCCCCCTCTCTTTCACCTTTCTCTCCTGCCCCTCCCATTCTTTTCCCTTTACCCTTCTTCTTCCCCCTTCCCCATCCTCCCATTTCTCTTCTTTCCTACTCTCTCTTCCTCTTGTCTATTTCCCCCTAGTAATCCTCCATTCTCTCTCTTTCTCTCTTTCTCTATCTATCCTCTCTCCGTCCCACTCTTTTTTCCTCGTTTCCTGTCTTCTGCTTATTGCCTTCTCCAACATCGTTCTCCCTCCTTCCCCTCCCCTTCTTGCTCTTCGCTCCTTCTTCACCTTCATCTCTCCCACTCTCCGGTCCCTTTCCCTACCTCTCTCTCTCTTCCTCCGCTTCCCTTCCTCCCCCCCCCCTCAACTTCTCCGTTTTTCCCTCTTCTCATTTCTCTCCCATCTTCATATCCCTCCTCCTCTCTTCATCCCTTCTTCCCCCTTTCATTCCTCTCCCTTTCTCGGTCCCTCTTCCTCTTCTTTATTTCTTCTCTCAATCTTCTTCCTCCTCCTCCTTCTCCTTCCACCTCCTCGTCCCCTCACTCCTTTCTCTTCCACCTCCACCTTCTCATTCTTTCTCTTCCCACCCTCCTTATTCCTCTCTCCTTCTGTTCCTAACCCCTCCCCTCCCTGTTCCTCCTCCTCTGCCCCCCTTTTTCTTCCATTTCCTCCTCCTCCCTCCCCTTCCCTCCTCGTCCTCATCCTTCCCGTCTCATTCTTCCCTCCCTCCTATTCCTCTCTCCTCCTCTACTGCTCCTCAGCCACACCCTCCTCCTTTTTCTCTTCCTTTTCTTCCCCTCTCCCTCCCTCCCTCTTCCTCCCTCCCTCTTCCTCCCTCTTCCTCCCTCCCTCCCTCTTCCTCCTCTCGACTCCTCCGAATCGCGTCCCAGCCTCGCGAGGCTCCCAATTGGCTCAATAAGCGTAGAAGGCAGTTGTGTGAATAGTGTTGTTGTGTTTTTTATTATCAACATCGTTACTTGTAGTTGTGGTGGTTTCATCTTTCCATGTTGCTGCTGCTGTTGTTGTTATCATTATCATTATCATTTTTACTATCATTGCTGTCTTTATGTTATTTGTGTTGTTATTTTTATTACAAGGATGTGGATTTTATTTTCGGTTTTTATTATTGCCATTAATGTTATGATTTTTTCGTGGATTTTATGATCGCTTTTCTTGTCTTTGTTGTTATTTCTGTCACTGTTATTTTTGTAGGACTGTTTCAATGTTACCAAAGCCATTATCGTCATTATGTATATGTCATTATCATATTGCCAGCACCATTTTCCTGATCAATAATTTATCAGTTATTTTTTTTTAGATAAAAAGACTACAAATTGTAAAGTGCAAACAATAAGAATATATGAACGACAATAACAACAGCAACAACTCCAAAACAGAATATAAGAATAAGTACGAATGCGAGTGGGCAAAGGTGCGATAAAATGGGAAGAGGACGGACAACAACAAAATCAAATACATAAACGAAAGGGACTAGGAAGGGAAGGAGGGACAGACGGACGGCTCCGGAGGAGGGAAGGAAAGGGTGGTGACAAAAAGAAACAGGGGGGGAATGTGTGGACGGCGAAGAAGGGAAAGAAGGGGGATGAAAGCAAGCGACGGAAAGAGGTAAGAGGGAGGGTAAAGGCAGACGACGGAGGGAGGGACAAAAGGAGAGATGAAAGCGGGCGACGGAGGGAGGGAGGGAAAGAGGGAGGAATGAAGGCAGGTGACGGAGGGAGGGACAGAAGGAGAGATGAAAGCGGGCGACGGAGGGAGGGAAAGAGGGAAGAATGAAAGCAGGTGACGGAGGGAGAGAAAGAAGGAGAGACGGAAGCGGGCGACGGAGGGAGGGAAAGAGGGAGGAATGAAGGCAGGTGACGGAGGGAGGGACAGAAGGAGAGATGAAAGCAAGCGACGGAGGGCAGGCAGGCAGGCAGGCAGGCAGGCAGGCAGGAGGGCAGGCCGAGGAGCCGAGCGAGCCAGTGACAAGAGGAGGAGGAAGAGAGGAGGCGGGAGCCAGTCAGTCAGTCAGTCAGTGCCTGGCGGAAGCGCGCCCGGGAAGGAGGCGGAGGAAAACGCTGGATCACGAGCTATTGATCCCTTCGGTCGCCGTTCGAGGAAGAAGGGAAAGAGAGAGAGGGAATGGAGGGAAGGAAAGGGAGAGAGGGAAAGAAGAGAAGGAGAGGGAGGGAAGAAGGAAGAAAAAGTGTGAGAGAGGTGGGTGGAGAGAGAGAGAGAGAGAGAGAGAGAGAGAGAGAGAGAGAGAGAGAGAGAGAGAGAGAGAGAAAGGGAAGAGTTGGGAGGGATAGAGAGAGTGCCGTGGACAAGTAGAGCGAAATATACATGTATATTTATAGCGAAGGGTTGTATAAAGCGAGTGAAAGGAGATGGGGTGGAGAGAAGACGAGAGAGGAAGGAGGAGAGAGATAGAATCAGAAAGGAATGAAAAGAGACAGAGAGAGAACTTGAGCAAACTGGAGCACCGAGAAAGCGTCATCACATGCAACTCGAATTCTGGCCATAATACATTGGGCATTTTGAGGACGTTATTCTGCTCCGTGTGGGCTCATGGCCCGCTGCACATTTTGGGCATCATTTCTTAGCTTCCTGGCGGGATTTTGTAAATATTTAAGGCATGATTAGTTAAAAAATGTATTGTCTTTTTTTCCGGGAAGCAATTTTTGTTTATACGATTATATTCTGATGACATGAATTATAGTTTAGATTGGTAATCGTTATCAAAACGCAAATAAACTAGCTTTTTCATTTCGTAGATTTGTTTATATTCGGACATCACCAATTATTATGCGTTCGTCAACAACGCAGGATGATATGTGTAGGCACTTCCAGAACTGTGATGTTTTGTCTCCTGTTCCTCTTCCTTCAACCTCCTCCTCCTCCTCCTCATTCTCCTCCTCCTCCTGTGCACGAGTCAGAATCACGGTGAAAGCACGCGCGGTTGCTTCCGCTTCGTCCGGCATCTTTGTTGCATGCCCAGTCGACCGAGAATAGCGGGAGGGGGGTTGGGCGGTGTGGGGGGGGGCGCTTGTCGTGTGATAAGGAAGACCAGATCATGAGCACGGGGCCAGGATGCCTAGCGTCAGTGGCCATGACTTGAACTCCTGTATGATATCCCTTTACTTGACAGGGGAGGCCAGCATTTTACCCTCCCCCCCGCCTAGGCCCTCCCTCCCTCCCTCCCAACCTTGTTAGCCCTGACCTGTCATAACTGTCATAATAGTCGCCGCAGGACTGGCCATGGCCGCAGGAATTCGGCAACCCTTTCGTATTTGCGAGTACCTGCAATTTTGTGTGTGTATGTGTATATGTGTGTATGTATGTATGTATGTATGTATATGTATATATATATATATATATATATATATATATATATATATATATATATATATATATATATATATGTATATATAGTTATATATATATATATATGTATATATATATATATATATATATATATATATATATATATATATATATATATATATATATGTATATATATTTATATATATATATTTATATATATATACGTATATATATATATATATATATATATATATATATATATATATATATATATATATATATATATAGTTATATATATATATAGTTATATATATATATATATATATATATATATATATACATGTATATATATATATATATATATATATATATAAATGACTGTAAAAGATTGAGAGAGGCCTACGTCCTGCAGTGGATCGATACAGGCTGATGATGATGTATATATATACATATACATACATACATATATATATATTTTTTTCTTTCTTTTTTTCTTTTTTTCTTTTTTTCTTTTTTTTCTTTTTACACACACACACACACACACACACATACATACATACATATATATATATATATATAATATAATATATATATATACATATACATATACATAAATGGTACATATATAGTATCCTATGATTTACCTTAGATATCTATGAGAGATCAGGTGAACAAGAATTTGAGTAGGATATTTCCTTCAAATTTAAATAGTAGGTGGATAGAAAAAGAAAAAATGTGTGAGGAATATTGCCATAGGAGAATAAACTGATACAGTTGACAGAAAATAATCATACCACATCATATTATGTTTTTCTTGCCAATTTTTGTCATAAAGCATTTCAATACAGGTGAACTACATGTGTTTATTAATAACATAATAACACGATCTCCCATTCGAAGATACAAGAGTGCTCCCTAACTTGATTAAAAAGTTCAATCTCTAAATTCAGTCATCTTAATGAGTTGCAACTGCCTGCCTCTTCTCCCTCTCAATCTCCCCTTTCACCATCTCTAAAACACTTGATATATATATAGTTTTCAAAATCCACCAAACTCTAAAATAATCCAAAAAGTGTGTGTTAAAAAAAAAAATCTGCAGATATCTTATGCAACACATGGGACACCCAGTGCATATATACACTATACATATACATATACATATACATATAAACACACACACACACACACACACACACACACATACGCACTTGTCTATCAAAAAGAGAGCGTAGACGGTAAGAGTGAGAAGCGAGGGGTGTTCACGCGCCCATTATTCGGCCGTCGAGTTCGCCCGAGTGCTCCTTCAAAGCTGGCGTCGGAGTAACAGCTGGCGTGCTCGAGAGGGTGCCCGAGCCTCGCCCTTGACTCCGGAGGGAAGCTTCCATGGCGCCCCTCACTTGGTCACTCGGTCGCCCCGAGTTCCTACTCGCACCTGTGCGCGGCCTTGCGGCCGGAGGAAGGGAGGGATGTGTGTCTGAGTGTATGTGCTGCGGCTTTAGTCGTTTATGGAGATGGGGGTCAGGTACTGTATATTTATACGCACGCTCGCGCGCGTATAAACACACACACACACACACACACACACACACACACACACACACACACACACACATGCACTTTAGTGTGTGGTGTGTGTGTGTATATATGTGTATGTATATGTGCATGACTTTACGCATTTTATTCCTTTTGTTTTGTCTTAACAACTCCAGCGTTTCGAGCGCCTCGAGGACTGTGTTTATTAAGCTCAAGAATTTTTTGTTTATTTGGTCAAGAGAGTTGAGATGAGAAGAAATAGATCCTGTTGAAAGAAGCTGTGGGTGCAGGTGCGTCTGGGAGTGTTGAACGTCGGTTTGCGTTGCTGTTTGCACTTGTTTGTTGTTTTTGTGTTTGTCCGTTGTGTTTGTGTGCGGCCGAGCGAGTCCGAATGTGAGGGCGAGAGCGCGTCAAGTGTGAAAAGGGGCGTTCGTGTAGGGTTCACAGCGCACTTGTCTGTGTGCTTGCATGCTTCCGGCGAACGTCTTGGCACTGCGGCTGCAATGAGTGCGAGTACCTCTTTGGGCTGAGGTAAGTGCGAGTGGAGGAGGCGATTTCTGATGGGAACAGACGCTGGTGTACGGAGCGAAGGTGCGTGCGGTGCGGCGTCGCGGTACAGTGGCTGAGGCGCAATGTTCCCGTGTGCTGTGTGTGAGTGAGAGGGAGAGACAGAGACAGAGAAAGAGAGAGGAAGGAGAGAGAGAGAGAGAGAGAGAGAGAGAGAGAGAGAGAGAGAGAGAGAGAGAGAGAGAGAGAGAGAGAGGGAGAGAGAGAGAGAGAGAGAGAGAGAGGAAGGAAGAGATAGAGGGGAGAGAGAGAGAGAGAGTGGGGGGGGGAGAGAGAGAGAAAGAGAATGGAGGGAGAGAGAGCACGAGCACTTCGGACACAGTGACTGAGTGTGGTGAATGTGGTGACTGTGGTGGCGTGTGGTGAGTGAGGGAGGCTCCAAGCAGAGGGTCCTCCGCCCTGGACGTCACCACGCCCTCCCCCCATCCTCCTTCCCTCCCTCCCTCCGTGCCCCCACCATCCCACCCCCATATCGACGGCGCGAACGGCGGGTCAGCTTTAAGACAGTTCGCGTAAGGACCACACGCAAGAGGCTGGGCGCGGAGAAATCGACCTTACAGCGGTCCTCGCCGTATCTAGTGTGGCAGCGTGTTTGTATGAAGAGGGAAGAGGAGAGAAGAGGAAAAGACGAGGGCGAGGAAAGGGAAAGAGAACGGGAGAGGATAAGTGATGGACATGGGAAGGAATGTGATTGGATGTCTATGGGTGTGCGACTGTGCGTGTGTGTGAGTGCGTGCGCCTTCGTGTATGTGTGTGTTTGGTGTATTGTTTGTGCGTTTGTTTGTGTGCGTTGGTGCGAGTGTAGATGAGCGGTTGTCGTTGAGATAATCCTTGTTTATTGCGCGCATTGTTGCCCGATCCCCGAAGCCTTCCTGCCCCCCCTCCCCCCTCCCTCTCCCTTCCAGAGTGCCAAAGTGCCAGGGCGGAGGCACCGCTTCGCTCTCTGCCCGGCCCTCTACCGCTTTGCCTTTCTGTCACGCCCTCTCTCTTTCTCTCTTTATCTCTCCTTCCTCTCCCTCCCTCCCTTCTCCCTTTTCCCTCCTCTCACTCGTCCTCCCTCCCTCACCCATAGCATTGTCAAAGAGATTCCCTTCCTCTCCCATCCCCCTCCCCCACCCCCTCCCCCTCAATTTCTTTTCTCTTTCCCACGCCCGCCTTCGCATGGTCCACGGGCTCGCTATGCACTCGAAGCGTAAACTGCGGCGGAAGAGAAAAGAAAGAGAAATTGGCCAATGGAAGAAAAGCGGGATTTTCTTTTTTTTTTTTTTTTGGGGGGGGGGGCGAGGAAGAAAGAGAGTCAGGAGGACGTGGGAGGGGAGAGACAGGGAGATGGAGAGGGTGGGGAGAAAGAGAGAGAGAGATAGAGAGAAGGAGATGTATGCAGTTACATTAAGGAGATATATGAAGATGGTAGAGTAGGGGAGGAAGAGGAGGGGAGAGGAGAAGTCTTCGTGACAGCGCGTGACGATGTTTCTCAGAGGTGACTGCTGGTAGTGGTGATGCTGTGCGAAAGTGGCTGGTTTAATCGTGTTTCCTTCGTTCTCTCCAACTCTCTCTCTCCATCTCTCTCTCTCTCTCTCTCTCTCTCTCTCTCTCTCTCTCTCTCTCTCTCTCTCTCTCTCTCTTCCCCCCCCTCTCTCTCTCTCTCTCTCTCTCACCTCCTCTTTCTATCCATCTATCTATCTCCATTGTCTATATATTCATCTCCCCTTGTTGTCTCAATAAACTCGCCAAAGTCTCTCTCTCTCTCTCTCTCTCTCTCTCTCTCTCTCTCTCTCTCTCTCTCTCTCTCTCTCTCTCTCTCTCTCTCTCTTTAGGCATAGTTCCTATGCCTATTCATGTGTATACAATGTATATAGTATGAATAAACATATCAAAATCAAATTCTCTATCTATCTATCTATCTATCTATCTATCTACACCCACCTCTCTCTCTCTCTATCTCTAACTCTATCTCTATCTCTATCTCTCTCTTTACCCCCCCCCCTCTCTCTCACTCTCACTCTCGCTCTCTCTCTCTCTCTCTCTCTCTCTCTCTCTCTCTCTCTCTCTCTCTCTCTCTCTCTCTCTCTCTCTCTCTCTCTCTCTATCCCTCCTCTCTATCCCATTCTTCCTCTCCTATTCTCTCTCATTCCCTCTCCCTCTGTATGTGTATATTTGTATGCATGTGTGCATGTACGTAAACGCACACATACACACACACACACTGGTCTACCTCACTATTCATAGTAGTGTGAATCCTTTTGCGGTACCGCTTGGGAATACTTCTAACGCACGAGGGGTGTTTAGACCAACTGCGTCTATCTCCTTGATGTGAACATGGAATGGGATTATATCAGGGGGAGGGGGAGGGGGGGCAGGAAGGATATCACTTGATATACTTCATCTAATTATAAGATATTTTTTTCGTTGACATGTAACGTCTGCCGTATGTTTAGCTTGGGAGTGTTTATAGGCTTAGAGGTTCATCTGTACAGTTACCGCGAGGCTGTACCGAGGCTGTTTGTGGTGGTGATGAGGGGGGGGGGGGTGTCAGGTAGCACGCCGCTTGTTCCTTTTTTATACCAGTAAATAATCAGTTAATTTCTCTCTCTCCTCCTCCTCCTACCCCCTCCCCCCCCTCACTCTCCCCCTTCACCGTTTAATCGATAAGATATTATGGGCCAATAAAAAGATTGAACAATTTAGGTCGCGGAAGGAGATAAGTAGATGCCGTCTTCAGAAAACCTTTTTACATGCGATAACTGTCTTGCCCCCGTCCCCCACTTCCCCACTCTCACCCCCACCCCCCACTCCGACATCCCGTTCCCCCACGACCCTCTCAAGGCCGTCCGACCCGTCTTACGCCTCCCTTTCCCCCACCCCCCACCACCCGACCGGTCGACCTCCCCTCTCCTACCCTCCCCTACCCTCCCCTCCCTTCCCCACCCCTCTCCTCCCCCTCCTCCCCCTCCTCCCCCTCCTTTGACTTCTTGGAGAGACTCCGGGAAGTGACGGTGTGTTCTTGTCACTTTTGTAGCACTATATTCGCCTGCTGAGTGAGTGAGGGTTCGCTGTCCCCGGGCTGAGCCTTCTGGTCACTGTGCACTGTGGCGTTGTTTATTCATTAATTGGCTGTGGTCCGTCTGGTTGCTGTCGGTGTGGTGTGTATTT
>BOPN01000421.1:282500-285000 GCA_017312705.2 Penaeus japonicus | reverse complement strand
AGCCAATGCCGCAGGTCCTTGAGGAATCCGGCCACATTTTGAGTAATGCCACAGATATGCCCGGAGTTCGTTATCGCGGCGTTATCGCAGAGAGGTTAGCTCACCGCTGTGAATGAGCGGGTACGGCGGGTCGGGTCGGATCGGATCGGGTGCGTTACGCCTCGGATCCCTTAGCTGTTTGTTGATCGCGAAGGTCGTGGGAACTGGGGCTCCTCGGGGCGGCTCTGGCTTTGGCTTGGGCTTCATTCAGGCTTGGGCACTGGCTAGAACTTCGACTTCGACGCGGGCTCAGAGATCTCGAGCTTGGCGGTGCAATTGGCTCCGAAACTGAACTAGTTTTGACGCATTGACTGGTGTAATCGAGACGCTCCGGGTGGAGGTGGCGCTCGCAGACCAAGATGGCACGGGAGCCTATTGCAGGTTGTGTGTGTGTGGATTGGGGGGGGGGGGGTGAAGAGAGAGAGAGAGGGGGGGGGGGGGGGGGGGAAGGGAAAGAAGGTTGTGGCAGTGCATGTGTCTGTGTGTATTTATGTGTGTCTGTGTCTGTAGGAAGACCGGGATGGTAAAAGACACTGGCAGTGTTGACGTACCCCCTCACCCCCACCCCACCCCACCCCACCCCCTGACACACGCGCACGCAAAGCCACCACTCGGACGCTGTGTTGACCTGTTTTCCCCCCAAGTGTAAATCCCTCTATGGCTTCAGCGGGTGTAAAGGGGGAGAGGAGAAAGATTAAGGAGGGAAAGGAGGGGCGGACGGAGGGAGAGAGGGAGGGAGGGGAACACTGGTAGAGGGAGGGAAGGAAGAAAGGCGTGAGGTAGCTAGAAAAAGGGGGGAGGGGAAAGAGGAAGAAGAAGGGAAATTAAGAGATGATAAGAGAGGAGGAGGGAATGGTGAGAGGAGAGAGAGAAGGAGTAAGGAGAATGAGAGGAGAGAGGGACGGAGTAAGGAGAATGAGAGGAGAGAGGGAAGGAGTAAAGAATATGAGAGGAGAGGGAAGGAGTAAGGAGAATGAGAGGAGAGAGGGAAGGAGTAAAGAAAATGAGAGGAGAGAGGGAAGAAGTAAGGAGAGAGATAGGAGAGAGGGAAGGACGAGGGAGAATGAGAGGGGAGAGGGAAGGAAAAGGAAGATTAAGAGGAAGGGGAGGGAAGGGAAGGGAAGAGTGAGGGGAGAGACGGAGGGAGAAGGGAGAAAGAAGAGGGAAGGAGGGGAGGGTGAAAGGATAGGGAGGGAAGGAGAAGTAAGGGTGAGAGGAGAGGGAGGGGAAGAATGAGATGAGAGGAAGGGAAGGGGAGGAGCGAGAGGAGAGGGAAGAAAGGGCCAATGGAAAGGGAAGGAGGGAGAGGAGAGACAGGGCCATGGGCGTGGTGAGACGAAGGAGGGACTTAAGTCCGAGGGATACGGCTTCGCTCGCTCGGCTGCTGCGGCGGGCAGGCTTCCTGGCGTGCTTGTGTTGATGGACGATCGCGTGTGTGTGTTTGTGTGTTTGTATCATTTATTTCCGTGAGTACGTTTGCGATATGTATATATGTGTGCGCGTTTATGCTCGTGTGTGGGTGTGGGCGGGGGTGGGGGTACGTATGTGCTAAGCCGAGGCACGGATGTGAGCGAGCATTTAGGCTGTCCATTGTGTGGTAATTTGGTGTTCCCGAGGCGCGTCACTTCTCGCCGCCCTCCTCCAGGCCACCGCCAGGCGCTTGAGTGTGAGCTCCGCGGGTTAAATCCTTCTGCCAGGGTGTCCGGACTGGACTTCCTTGACGTCCGGCGCAAGGAAGGCCTCGGTCTCACGGAGCAAGCCAGGTCGCCTGGGCCGCTTGGCACGGCGCCCGCCTGGCTTCCAGCCCTTGCGGGCGGGAAGATCCGAGCGGGATTCCTGACAGAGTGGATCAAGGTAAGGGCTGGGCAGAGCCTGGGTGCCGCCCCACTTCCCGAGGTTACGTAACTGGCAAGGCATTCGTCGCGCGGCCGGAAGGGGCGGCCGGCAACTCGCCATGCAGGTGCCAGTGAAGCTATTCGGCGGCGCCCGACCCGCGCTGGAAACTGTCCCTTCGTGGCACTCGCCCCGCGCTGCGGAGGGGGCAGAGCTTCCGGCGCAGGTAGAATAAGGTCACGCCAAAGGTGGGGTGACGTCGCCCTGCATAGAGGGCTTATCCTCTGTCCAGAATGATTTGGTAAAACGTAGGAGGTGGAAGCGCTGCACTGGCCGCGACCCTTCCGGCGCAGGAGCGCTAACTGTACTGAGAGCGCTTACAGAAGGGTCGTCCGCGGGGCGCAGGCGGCTAGCGGTGACCATGGAGAGAGAGAGAGAGAGAGAGAGAGAGAGAGAGAGAGAGAGAGAGAGAGAGAGAGAGAGAGAGAGAGAGAGAGAGCGAGAGAGGGCGATCATGTTGCGGTTTAGGTAATTGCCATGATGATCTGGTGCGTTCGTAAGCTTTCGCGACGCAGCTGGCGCACGACGCTCAGTAGGATGGCAGGTGGCGGAGGAGGCGGTGACGAAG
>BOPN01000421.1:272500-277500 GCA_017312705.2 Penaeus japonicus | reverse complement strand
ACAGCCACAGCCTCATATCATAGACATGACTTTTGCTGAAGGCATCCCATTAATGGCTCTTCTAGTGAAACATGCAAAGCTCTCCGTTTGAGCCCCGAGCACACAGCTTTCCCTCTGGTGTAACGGACGCAGTGTCACTTTTACCCACACATCACGGCGAAATTGAATGATTAAGAGTGAGATGGGCAAGGAGTGGGGATGCCATTGATGGAGCAAGTGCTGAGTAGCCATCAAGGAAGCTGGACACTTCTCTCGCAGCTTCTCCTTTCTTCCCTCACCATCTGCCTGTTTTAGGGGTATATGTGTATGGGAGTGGAAGGGGGGTTATGTATATTTATATATATGCATATGTGCATATATATATATACATATATATATATATATATATATATATATATATATATATATATATATATATATATATATATATATATATATATATATATATATATATGTATATATATATATATATACATATATATATATATATATATATATATATATATATATATATATATATATATATATATATATATATATATATATATATATATACACACACATACATGCATACATACATACATACATACATACATACATACATACATACATACATACATACATACATGCATATATATACATATATATATATATATATATATATATATATATATATATATATATATATATATATATATATATATATATATATATATATATACACACACACACATATGCATACATACATGCATGCATACATACATACGTACATACATACATACATACATACATACATTCATACATACATACATATATATATATATATATATATATATATATATATATATATATATATCCCTCTCTCTCTTTCTCTCTCTCTCTCTCTCTCTCTCTCTCTCTCTCTCTCTCTCTCTCTCTCTCTCTCTCTCTCTCTCTCTCTCTCTCTCTCTCTCTCTCTCTCTCTCTCTCTCTCTCTCTCTCTCTCTCTCTCTCTCTCTCTCTCTCTCTCTCTCTCTCTCTCTCTCTCTCTCTCTCTCTCTCTCCCTCTCTCTCTCCCTCCCTCCCTCTCTCCCTCCCTCCCTCCCTCCCTCCTCCCTCCTCCCTCCTCCCTCCTCCCTCTCTCTCAATACAGGGTCAGCTCAGGATAGGGCAGAGAGAGCAACAGCTGGTCGCTTAAGGGTCATTAGCTTGTCGAGTGTGACACGAGACGAAGGAACTGTGTTGCCATCAGTCAGTCCACAGGTGCAACCCCTCTGTGTATGTGGGCGGAGTAGTCTTTCATTGCAAAATCTCATTGCTAGCCTGTTGCTAACTGCTGGCAGCAGCTTTAAAGGGGACATTGTTGGAAAGGGGAGGAGCAAAGGAAGGTTGGCAGCAAAGCAAGGGAAGTGGGAGGAAGGAGAAGACGGATATTTATGCAGCACTAGAGAATAAAGTGATGGATATAAATTGCTGAGGACCTTTGACCCTCATCAAGGATTTACTGAGTTCCTTTCTTTAGAGAGAGAGAGAGAAATATACAGACTATGTTGTTGTGTCTGTTTGTTTATTTTCATAGATTATGAGCTGTGTGTTTCATTGAGCTCACCTTGCCTTTCTGGGAGTTTGGGTAGTACGCTGTGTGATAAGTTGAGTGATTTTGTAATTTTAAGATGTTTCTTTTTAAATTGCACAGGATTGACCAATGTGTCTTTATCATATGACCAGGTTGAACTACCAATTTCAGTGTAGAAGACCAAAGGATATTTAAGCATAAGCATAAGTCTACCGGATTACCAGAACTGCACTTATATCCTCATGCACTTTCTTGCTGATGGTTCTTGAGGCTGAAGCGCATGAGGCTAAGCAGGTTAAGTGCCAGGCATAAGTAAGGACATTTACTTTCAGATGAGTAAAAGTGGAACTCATTGAGTCTCATGTTACTCAGCAGTGTTCAAGTGTTCATTGTCAGTGCCTCTCATGCTCAGAGGTGCTTAGGTGTTTGTCATTCTATCCTCTTTTTATGCATGTAACCAAGTCACTTCACTTCCTCCTCCATTTTATTATCCCCAGCCTCATCTTCCCTTACTGCCTCCTCCTCCTCCCTCTGTACCTCTTCCTTCCTTTCTGCTGTCTTCTCTTCTGTGGCCCATGTTTTTGAGAGAGTTGTGAAATGCTCTAATTTTGAAGATAGGGAGAAGAAATTAATCAAAAATTTTCTTTTCCCCCATCCATGCAGGTTGGTAACTACAAGAGAACAACAAAGAGAATTGAGGATGGAAACAGACTATGCGATGACCTCATGAAGTTGGTCTCAGAAAGAGCGGAGATTGAGAAAATGTATGCGAAAAACTTGAAGGAATGGGCAAAAAAGTGGAACAATATTATTGAGAAAGGTAAGTTGATATAAATTCTTCTCTTGCCCCTTCATTTGTTGTTGTTTTTTCTCTCTTTTCTACATTATCACCTTTTGCTACTTATTTTTCTTTTGCTGTTTCTTCCCCCTTTTTTAAAATCTTTCTCTCTCTCAGTCTTCCTATTTTCTTCTTCTTCTTCTTCTTCTTCTTCTTCTTCCCCTTTTTCTACATCTTCTGTTTCTTCTTCTTTTCTACCTCCTCCTGTTTTTTCTTCCTTTTCCTTTCCTTTATCTTCTCTCAAAAAAAATCTTTGATGTTCAAGGTCCAACCATTTGTGCTCATTCTATCCTTGTCATGCTTGCCACAGACCAAGATTTTTATCTCTTGAGAATTGCATCTTTTCTCAAGGCAGAATCTATCTCCTTCCTTTAGGGGGCTGTCTGCTCTTTAGGAACTTTTTTTTTATATCTTTTTAAATTTATACTCTCTATAGGCAAGAATTTTTGAAATGGAAGGATTATAAGAATTGTGCAATTGTTATTGTACTTAAGTTCAAAACACATACAAAAGTTATAACCATGCCAAAAACAAATTTAAATGTAGTATTACAAAAAATATGGAATGTTGAATGGAATTTTTCCACACATCCATGTGTACATACACTCCCATTGTCAATTGGCTAATTATATCTCTCCCTCTCTTTCTTCTTCTTCTTCGTCTTTGTCTTCTTCTTTGCCCCTCTATAAAATATGTGGGAGTCTAGTATAACAGCTCACATATAGAATAGGACTGAAACAATTTACATTTCATCACATCTGACCCGCTGATTTTGTTGACCACATCCATAACCTTTTGTTCCGCTGTCACATTTTGAGAACAAGATACCTTCTTTCAGGGCCAGAGTATGGGACCACAGAAGCAGCTTGGAAAGGAGTGCTGATGGAGGCAGAGCAGCGGTGCGAGCTACACATGCGAGTGAGAGAAAACCTCATTAACGATGTCCACAGCAGTGTCAAGCAGTGGCAGCGTGACAATTACCACAAGGTAGGAAGTGGCAGCAAATTTCATCACAAATGAAATTCAAAGCAAGATCTTCATCAGCTATTACAAAGATAGGAAAGATAGGTCTTTGTCCAAGAGTGTGAAAGTCTTTAAATACAAGTGAATAGTGGCAAATTATGGTCTAAAATGTGGGGGATCATTTTCTGTTCACTTGCACTTAGGTGTTGCTGGACAACTAATATTGACAGATGTGATATTTTGCAAAAAAAAATGAGTGTAGATACAGTTGTTTTCATGGAGAAGATAGTTAACTCTTGTGCCAATTTGATATATTGTAGTATATCATTATATATGGTTGCTAGAAACATTACTTTTGATAGCTCACCTTAGCACCCCATTTTGCTTTTCAGTCTATGATGGGCCAGTTGAAGGAGAAGAAGGACATTGAAGATATGTTCAAGAAAGCTCAGAAGCCATGGGCCAAACTACTGGAGAAAGTGAACAAACATAAAGCAGACTACCACAACGCCTGCAAGAGTGAACGTTCTGCGCAGAACCAGGAGCGCAATGCCGGTGGTGACTCTTCATTATCACCAGACCAGGTGGGTGCAATGGCAGCCAAGAAGCTGACCAGGAACATAGTGCTGTTCGTATTTTTTAGGTGTGGGTACAAATTAATGCAGAACAAAGATGTTAAAAATAGGTAGAATCATATTTCTAAAGATCATATGAATACTATTTTTAATCACTTTTTTTTTCATTATAGTGCAGTTTAGAAGGAAAGTAGTTCTTTGGGGAAAATGTCTTTTTAAGTGTCATATAATGGAATTTGAGTGGCTGACACAAAGGGGCTAATGTATATAATACAACTGCAGTGTTGTCATTTGATGTGAATTTGTAGTACATAGTAACTTTTTGTAAAAAGTTGAGTTTAGTTTCTTAGGAGTTGGAAAATAGGATACCTCTACTAGAAGAAGTCTAGTTTTATTAGATTTTTTTCCTACACTTTATAGAAGAAATGATGGAAGATATGCTTGGATCAGTTTTATTTTTATTTTTTTCTATTTTATTACTTTGTTATTCTTATGTTCATAATCTACTTTCATTCTGTCACTATCATCATCATCTTTACTGTTACTATTACTATCATCTTTATATTCTTATTCAGCTTCATTAGTGTCATTACTTTCATTATTCCAGTGACTGTAGCTCATGCTAGGTGACTTGGAGACCAGTAAAGATGAGTTAGGTTATGTGAATAATGCAGAAGTTTGTATATATATATCATTGCTTGTTAGAAGTATCTCATGTTTGTTGCAAATATTTCAAAATAATGTCTATCATATTTATTAATTTTATGTTGCATGGTTGCAATTTCTGTTAGTGGAGATTCAATAAAAGAACAGAATGTAACTAGTTTGCTCCTTGGCTTTTTTTAGGTGTTTTTCATGATTCCTCAGACTGTTAATGAATGCTGAGAAGTCATTTATTCATCAGCGGTTCTTTCTGCTTTCATTTCAGGAAAATAAGAAAAACAGTCTAATAATCCTGGTAGGCTGCAAAGTTCGCTGCTCTTTTTATCACCCTAAGTGTTCTCAGCTCACCCCTCCTTACCCCCCTGTCTCTCTCTCCTCTCATCCCTCTTCCTTGACTGGGGCCTCT
>BOPN01000421.1:220000-267500 GCA_017312705.2 Penaeus japonicus | reverse complement strand
TCTCAAGAAGAATTTTTTTGAAATTAAATTTTTGTGAGTAAGTTGGAGAGGAAATATAAGTTATTATATATATAATATATATATATATATATATATATATATATATATATATATGTATGTAGGTATATATATATATATATATAATATATATAATATATATAATATATATATATGTGTGTGTGTGTGTGTATGTATGTGTGCGTGTGTGTGCGTGTATGTGTGCGTGTGCGTGTGCGTGTGCGTGTGCGTGTGCGTGTGTGTGTGTGTGTGTGTATGTGTATGTATGTATGTGTATATATATGTATGTATGTATGTATATATGTATTGTACTACACTCACTCAAGCACATATATTTATAGATATACGTGCACATACAGAAACACACATAATACACATTTACATATAAACATACCAACACTTTCTCTAAGATTTGAGAATGAACCTGCAAATAGCTGCCTGTAAGTGAAAGAACAGAGTGATCCCTAGCAGGGGCTGAGTGCTGACAATTTCCACTGGTGTTTCAGGTGAAGAAACTGCAAGACAGAGTTTCCAAAGCCAAGGAAGAAGTTTCACGTGGAAGGGAAAAGTACGAACTCGGACTGCGCGAAATCTCAGAATACAACCCCAAATATATTGAGGTCAGTTTACTTATATATTTTTTCTTTCTTTCTAAAGTTATTTATACATTTGTCTATAAGTCAACCCATACTGAACATCCACAATGGGTACCAGATGTTATACAGCTGTAATGTATCTCTTTTAACTAAGTAACACTGTTTTTGTTTTTAAAGCATAAGATTAGATGCTGGAAATCAGGGACCTATACAAAGCAGACATTAAGTAGGGGATCAATAAATCAATAAGCCTGTTTTCTATTATTTTCTAAACATATGGTAGAAGATTTGAGTCTAATACTCAAATGATTTAATATAATATAATAGGTCATCACAAGCAAAGAAATTAATAGCTTGATGTAACAAAAGAAAAAAAGCTGTGCAAAAATTATCCAATTTCACAAAAATTCCTAAAATGGAAAGGATTTTGTTAAGCTACATTTTTTTATTTTGAAAAATTTGATTTCTTTTCTTCTCCCTCTTCATTTACCTTTTCTTGCTTCCCTCCCACTGAACTGACCTTGCTGCTTTCTGACCTTTAGGAGATGATCCACGTTTTCGACAAGGCACAGGAGGCAGAGTCTAAGCGACTGATGTTCTTCAAGGACATGCTCTTCGCAACACACAAATGCCTCAACATCTCAAATGATCCAAGGTATATGTTTACACCAAGTACTGATATTCATTATGTGATAATTTGTGTATAATTCTTAGATTGGTAAGGTATTGACTAATGTAAACGTGAGTTTGTTAGTGGTGTAATAGCAGGCCTTTGGTACATTGTTAATCATTTGGGTGTGGGTTTAATTCATTTTGCTTTTGTTACCATCTGAAATGGAAAACCAATTGTGAACTAAACCAATCTGCTTTCAGCCTGCCGCGAATTTATGAAGAATTCAATCATACTGTAGCAAATGCAGATTATGAAAAGGACCTGAAGTGGTGGAGTAACAACCATGGGGTGAACATGCCCATGAACTGGCCTTCCTTTGAGGTATGATAATTACGAGTAGGGATCACAGTTTTCGCCATTGCTGTGCTTTGTCACCTTTTTTTATATGCTTTGTTATTATTATTATTATTATTATTATTATTATTATTATTATTAATATTATCATCATCATCATCATTAGTGTTAGTGTTAGATTTGACATTATTTTCTTTTTCAATAAGTGAATGATACTGAAGACTCCTACTTTTTTGTTTTCATATGATTTAGGTTATTTTTAGATTAATGTTAGTGTGATGCTAGTTAGAAAGAGAAAAGGCAAGTATATGATGACTACAGTTGATTTCATGAAGAGATAATTAGATCAAAATAGACCTAAAACATTATCCTTTAATATTAGGCAAAGAGAAGTCATCAGTGTAGTTGGTTTGAAGCGGAGCTGATATCTCACCTTGGATTTGGGAAAGCAGCAACTCAAGCTAACACCAGAGCAAATAACTTCACAGAGCATGGAACATAATTGACACATTTAGAAGTTATAGAAGATATAACATAAAGTGCATTTTTTTACATTTCTTGCTCAATCAAGCTATTTTGTCCATACTAGACGCTGGCCATATTCAATATAGAAAATACTGAAAATGTACTTGGGACTAGTCTTAAGCACACACATACAAATGTACATAAGTATGTATATATACATACCATGAAAAATTAACAGACTCAAAGACTCATCCTGATTCCGCATCAGTCTCTAATCCTAGAACTACTTTGGTAAGGTACTTTTCACTTGGTGTGTGCAAATTTAATTTCTTTTACACTTGAACCCTTGGAAAAACAAGGGTCCACTTTTGCTTCTCGGGTATTTGTCAAGCTTATGACCACATGGAATTTTGAAAAGAAAATATACCACTCAATAGATCAAACATTTTCAAATACTTTTTCTTTGTCACCAGTTGGAAATGGGATAAGTTATTTGATATATAAATAACTAAATTTATGTCCTGTTGCATTTCAACAAGCCTGTCATAATGTCCATGTGATGCCACTCAGTATGTTTCAAGGTCTGCAGGGCCAGACTGTTGAACCATCTGAGATGCCAGGTGGTATTTTTTTATATTTTTTGATGATTGGTCATACCACAAAGTGGCTTTAGACAGGGGGAATAGGGGATGGTTAGGTTAGGATGTAGAGTTAGGTTAGTTTGGGTTAAAGTTTCAGTACAGTCAACTTTTTGCACAATACAAAACCAAAAATGAGTAGAATCAGCAAATGCATACCTATGAATCATGTTCCTTCATCATCTACATTTCCATATGATTCATTGGTGGCTGAATTACAGTGGAAATGTTAAAGATGAAAAGGCCTCTAAAATGGCCAGATCTGTGAAGTGGTGTGTTTATTTTTCAAATTTACATGTAGAATCTAATCTTGACATTATTGTCTTCCTTTTTTTTTCCTACTTTATTTCAGGTAAAATATCTTCCTAAGTTTTATTAAGATCTGTAAATGAGATATCAGCTCTTACAAGCCAAATAGAGAGTTCAAATCTTGCCTCTGAAGTAGAAGTTTTGTGTGCTTATTTTGCACTGCATTTTTGCACCTATTTGAATTACCGTTGACATTAATTGCATGCAGTGAACATCAAGTGTGATTTCTTGCGTGTTGCAGAAATCACATATTTATACATGTTGGTTTAGAACTCTAAAGATTTGCATGAGTAGTAATGTTTGTTTTTAAAATTGTGGTTGTCTGTAGACTAATCCTGTTGTAATCCATGTTATTAGAAGAGCTTGCCCAAGCTTTTTATCAAGTCCTAACCAGGCCGGCCTCCCTCTTTGTAGGCATTGCATCACCGGGCTCATGGCCCAAACTAACAGTGCCATTTCCAGGATCTCTTTTCGAAATGTAAAGTGCAGAGTTTATTCCTGTGATCATAAGATACTTCCTTTTTTAAGATACAGTTTTAAAGATTATAAATTCATCTGAGAGTGAATTAATAGCTCAGCTATGAACTGCAAATAAGTTTCTGATTAACTGTAAACAATCTATATTTTATTCAGTTCTTTTATTTTTTCTCAGTTCCCAAGCTGGGGCAAGTCTAGATATTTATTTCTAACTCTTTAATGTTATTGTTTCTTATTTTTGTCTATTTTTTGTATGTTTTGTGTATTTAAACTAACATGATAAAGCTTTTTAAAAAATTAGCTGATGCTTTAAAATAAAGAGCTTGTGCTGTGGTCCTGGCAAGGGCCAGCCCAGCTATATGTAGCATGTCAGTCACCTGTGTGTTTTCTTTGCCTCTTTTATATATATTTTTTGCCCCCGTGCATGTGCGTGCAGGATTATTCAGAGGAATTCCGCGACATTAGCGGCAAAGGCAAGCGCGGCGGCCAGATCCCCGAGGGCGCCATCACGCTGCTCAACCAGCGCACCGTCGGAGACGACCTGCCAGTAATTGACCAATCTCCTCTCTGTTCCCTCATGTTAAACTCTCCCTCTGGACGTCTGCCCCACATAACACTCACTTTCACTCTTTTACAAGGTTTCACTATTCAACCCCATTACTACTGTTCACTGACATTCTCAGATTTTTTACACTTTTCTCTTGAATATAGGGGAATTCTTAGCTACCATAACACTCTTACAGTATTCTAACTTTTCATATTTTTCAAGAACAGTATTAGCATTCATTCTTCACTTGTGTTTAAACTGGGTCTTTCTCTCTCTCTCTTTTTTTTCATAATACAGATAGGTATAGATATTACATAATCATTAACACTCGCATATGTTCAAGTACTCATGCGAGTACAGTGTACCTGTGTATATGCTTACTTGTATATGTTGGGAATGGTTCCTCCATGCTTAGTATAGTGTAAATGGCTTAGTAAGCTAGCATATTGTGAATATGTCCTGATATAGTGAACAGGAAACAGGAGCAAGGGGTTCAATGCCAAATATCAGAAAATAGGAAAGTCAGGGAGACGATGTGACAATGAGGAAATTTACATGAAGCAGAAGAGGAACTTATAAAACATCTTGTTCATGTAAGAGATGTGCAGGTGTTATGTGATTTATGGGGAGAGATAACAAAGAAAAGCAGGTATACTTGTGGTTATTAATCATCTAAGTCATGGTCATGTGGCTTGCTTGAAGAGTTGGTACACTTTAGTGAAACTTGGAGAAAGATCATGATTGTCAGTTATCTCCAAAAATGTTAGACTGATAAGAATTGTTCTAGGGATGGAATTCCAGACGCTTAGGGGGTTTACTGATTATGCGAGAGAAGTGTTGAATAGGTATGAGAGGTTGGGTTGCCATGATATAAAGTATAAAAATCAATGAAAAACTCAGTTGTAAGTTGTGGTGGATATCTCTTATGTGTTGCTGGGTTGGAATGAAGGTTGGGACTTTTGAGGTATGTAACAGCAATGGAGAAGTTCATCCACCTCCCTATCCCACTCCATAACTCCTCACGTTATCCCCCTGCCCTTGCTTCTTTCAACACTCCCTCCACCTCTGCCTCCTCCTCATTCCTCATCTCCCTTTTCTAGTTTCACCACAGATTGTCTTGGTTCTACCTTAATGATGCTGAAAGGGATGGTGATTGGAGCTGTCCTTGCCCTGCCATGCATTAATGTCATTGTCAACCTACACCTTCACTGTTGTGTTTCCTGAACCCTTTTTACAAGTGGTTATTCTCCATTCCTGTAGTCATCATTTCTCTAGTTTATCTTCAGTCACCCTGACACATGGCTTATACAGCCAACTTTGGTTTCCATACAGTAACACAATGTATTCACTATTATGGTAGCACACAGTCATTAAGTACCTCAGATATATCACTGCACAGACCCTCACCACCAGACACAGGCTTCAGTTTCTCCATGGGCATATTTCAGTGCAAATATTGAGCATCTCATATTCACACATGTGCCTACATACATGCAAACATACTCATGGAAGACATGCAGATTTGGTTAGTAACCTCATTTGAAACCATGTTTACGTAAACTTAAAACGACTACAAGTCATAAATGGTCCAGACTTTCCTAGGCATTGGTGAATCACCGCAGGTTTGTAATTTGAATACAGTTTCATAGACAGCTTGTGTGATATTCTCAAGTGCTTTCCTCAGATGCTGAAGTTTATATATAAATTATACATTAGTAAAACTTGTGTATCTATTATTATTATTATTATTATGATTACAAAGTGTTAGATTTAATTGAATACAAGCTATTATAAATGTATGTTTGAAAAAAGTTGGAATATTGTGTGCTTGCTATTGCCTTTTATTGTGATTTAAAGGAAAAGGTGTTTGACATGTAATCAAAAATAGAAACTTGGCTTGCTGCTTAGCTTCCTATGCTTTTTTGGTTTGATAGGATTGGCATTTTATGCTGCTGATATTTGCCAATTTGCTAATTACCAAGTCTTGCTCATGGAATGGGAATGGTTCATTTTCTCTCGTTTACTATTGTTTGGATATATGAATAGCCAGACTACAGAAAATGAAAAGCTTGATAGGAGGATGAAGTTCATCCGTCCTGACAACTAGCCTTACACTCTGTCTCCCTAGCAGTCTGGCAGCCCTCTTAGTGTAACTGATGCCTTCATCACTTTATATAAAATCTGATTCCACTGCAAATTGGAAATTTTAGGCAATGCTTTTACACCCCTTTATCATATAGGTTGATTGCTGACTGCATTCCCATAAAGCAACTCGAAGAAAGATTAGGGGAAAATGCAATTTAAAACAAGTATTTACCCTCTTGACAGAATGTAAAGTCTTAGCAAAGCAAAGCAAAGACCAAAACTCCTTTCTCCCCAAGTATCTCTGACTGTTCCTGAGTGTCTGTAGGACCAAGCAAGGGAAGGGGGATAGTGGCAGAATCCTTAGGTGAAGGAAAATAGATCAATTTCCCTCTAAATCATTTACGAAATGGCACACATTCCAAGAGGAACCAACAGGCAGGATCCCTGGGATGTGTCAATTAGCATCAGAACTCCAGTTGTTTTTGCAGGCAGGGAAGCATGAGATAGGTGTGTCATGCCTAAGAAAGTCAGCTTTTTTAACTCATTGCGTACAGGTGTCATAACATACATGTCGGCATTGATTAGGCCTAAGAGGCGGGTGTCAATGCGTACATAACACGTCATTGGGATCTGCTCACAGTTGAAGCGCGCATACAGTCATGCAGTATTATGGCTGTAACTGCACTAGCTCTAGAGCTATGGGGTTCCAAAGTCAGCCTAAACTCGCATTTTATGATGGATTTATGGAAAAATATTGTTTGGGCTAGTCTGCGCTACCCAGAGGACGGAGAAAACCCTTTCCCCGTCCCTCTAATTTTTAACCGGTCCCGCTAGTGTTGTAGACCGCCTGCCTTGACAACCAGTTAGGTTGTTAGGCACCCCATCGGCAATGGGTTAATTTGTATATGAATAGGATGAGCAAGTCTCAGATGGTGAAATTATGTTTTTATCATCTATTATGTGAATAACAAAAATTTCATTTTGAGTCTGAATATTATACCATTTGGTAATAAGTTCTACATCATCAACAATCTATGAGGATTCAAGTTGGAGATAAGTATTTAACAATACTGATGAACAAGTCTGTCTTACTTTTTTTTTACTGTGCTTTGCAGTAACCAAAATACAAGTATCATATTTTCAATTCTGTCCTCGCAAAGAGTCATGTCATGGTTTGTAATGAACCAAGGGAAATGAGATGGAATTTGTCAAGTCTCACTAGACCAACAAGTCCTCTGATCTGGGGCTCCAGCTTAGAGTGGAAGGTCACTTACAAAGCTAGAAAGCAATCGTACATGACATATTCGTAGAAAGGGAGTGTCTGGATTACTGCAGTAACATCTATTCAGAGGCATTGCAGTTGTTATTGGATTGATGTTCATTTCTGATTTCTCTTTTGAACTTTTTCATATAGAACACATGTAATATGTATGCAGGACAACTTGCATGTAAGTCATGGCTCACCTTACAAAGAAGGTTGCAGTGAGACAAGATAGGTCAGAAGTTGTCAGTCATTTCTGAACAAGGGAGAAAAGTTTGAGTGCTTGTGTGTGTGTGTGTGTGTGTGTGTGTGTGTGTGCTCTCATGTGCAACCCTTGAGTTTGTGAGTGTTCATCTGTTGTCATGATTGAGAGTTTAGAGTTCTTGAACACTAAGAAACTATTGTGATTTAGTGTAGGGAGGAAAGCACACCATAATGTGACATTATTGCACAGTCACAGTGAAATCTTGCTTCTGTATTTGTAACTGGAAATAACTTAGTTACTGTCTGTACATTTGAAGGAAGATGAACTAGGAATTAAACTGACATTATTGTTATTGTTATTTATCATCATTATTCCCTGGTAGTATAATCATAATTGTTAAACTATAATACTGACTAAAGTATGTACATACGATAGTAGAAGATACCGTAGTTGTTATTAACCTGTAAAGTTAACACTCTGGACAAGCTCATGGCTGAGGGTGAGAAAGGGCAGGTTGAGCAACGGTAAGGTGCCAACCCTCCCAATACCCCCCTGCACCCCACCGGCAGGGCGGGCAGGGTAAATTTCTTGTTTTCTATTCCTTTATGTAGTTGGGTGTGTGCATGAGATTTATTCTTTTGTTTTGTGCATGGGGGCCTTGGGAGTATACAGAGAAAGTAGCCGCTTCTTGCCTGGGTGTGTTTGCAGTTTGTGTTTTGTCCTTTGCTTGGACGGAATTCGGGGATGCTTTGTGACCCTGTACCACCGCAGGTCTCAACCCAAACGTCTGCAAGATGCAGTCACAGGCTCTCATTTACATCAGACTTACTTCTAGTTTACTTTTTACATAGTTATATTTGCATTGTCATATAATGAGAGTAAAAGAAATTATTCAGGAACTCATAAGTACATTCTGCAAAGAAAGAATGCAATTACATAGTCATATATATATTTTTTTCTTTTTTCTTTCATATTTCAAAATCTGACTTCATAAAAAAAAAAAAAAATCATAAAAAGAATGTACATCACTTGATCATAGTCTTGGAATGCCCCCTGCCTACAGCCCATTTGGTGCCCTGCAGTTGGCACTCCTGGCAGCATCTACTCAGAAGCACTCAGCTGACACACCCTTTCTCTCATCACAGGAGTACACACCAGACCTGCACCGCATCAGCAAGAAAGGAACCAAAGGAGCAGTGAGTGGCACAGGTGACGTCACGCTCACATCTGTCAAAGGGCCGCCTAACCACACCTCGCCAGCCACCTCCAAAGCCTCGGACAACAACAGGCACTCGGCGATAAGGTATGGCTCCAGCACCAAGGAACAGCCAGTCAGACTTACTGGGGTTGGCTGCATCCTCTGGACCTACTACTCTCCTCTCTTTTCCTGCCTCCCCTTCTTTTCCATACTTGATTTACCCTTGATGCTTCACTGAAACAAAGGTTAAATTCTTGAGGTATTTATTATTTTCTTTCTTTTATTTCTTTGTTTCTTTCTTTCTTTTATTTATTTCACTTTAAAGGGAAATGGTTGCTTGTTTAAATTACATTAACATTTAATCGTAAGTTTAGAAGTTACATGTAAGTACAAATAAATAGAAATGATAATAATAAAGATAAATATTCTCATGTGAAGTTAAAGTTGATTGCTTTTTCTTCATCTTTATGATTGGTGAACTGGTGATTGCACTATACTAGCTTGTTGTAATATATAGTCCTTGTATAGGAAACGCATAACACAATCTCAAACATAACCTCTCTCTCTCTCTCTCTCTCTCTCTCTCTCTCTCTCTCTCTCTCTCTCTCTCTCTCTCTCTCTCTCTCTCTCTCTCTCTCTCCCTCTCTCTCTCTCTCTCTCTCTCTCTCTCTCTCTCTCTCTCTCTCTCTCTCTCTCTCTCTCTCTCTCTCTCTCTCTCTCTCTCTCTCTCTCTCCCTCTCTCCCTCTCTCCCTCCCTCCCTCCCTTTCTCTCTCTCTCTTTCTTTCTTTCTTTCTTTCTTTCTTTCTATTTCTATTCCCCGCTCATCTCTCTCCTTCCTTCTCTCTTTTTCCCCGCTCTCTTCATCTCTCCTTCCTCCTTTCTCTTTCCCTTCCTGCCGTCCTCCTTATGTCCTCTTTTCACAAACAATCTTTTAATTCTTCCTCTTTTGTACATTGATTTTTACAACACAGGATGGTTTTACATTCAGAATGGTCATACTTTTTTAATTCAGACAGAAATTTTGCTAGTGATTTAAAAAAGAGAATGCTTTCAAATGACATGGATTGACAAATATGCATGTCTCATTTTGTGATTGTTGCTTCATTTCTAGTGATCTTGGAAACTTTTGGGATTTCTTGATTATAGATTGGGCATAGGAAAGGTAGAAAACCAGCAGAGATCTGGTGCAGTAAGCAGTAAAAGTCGATCATCAACGGAAGTGATTATCATTTTGTCACATTCTTGGTCTCCACTGAATTACTCTTGTTATGGCCGTTTTGCCCTTGCATGGAATGTCAAGAGGGTGTTCCTTCAGCAAAGCTTAGATGGTCTCCTCTGATGCAGAGACTCCTATCCATAGACCAGAGGCACCATAGCTTTTCTCTAGAAGGAAAGCCTCTGTAAAGAGAATGGTGTGAAAAGAATTGAATTTCCCATCTTGCATCCTGACCCAGAAGGGTTCTTACAGATTATGAGATGAGTGGTTCCTTCTTGCTGCCTTGAGTGATCCTTCCACTCCTTGCCAACAAAACAACATTATCCTCTTAGAAGTTTCTACAAAAAATAAGAATGAATAGATAAAAAAAATTGAAGTTTACTACCTGCATATAGAAACCCTGCTCTTTGTCTTTGTGTAATGATGGTATTAGAGTAAAGCATCTGGATTTGCAATAAATGATCATTAAGCCCAAAGTCCTAGTCTTCATTTGGGGGGGGATGAAGAAGAAAACCAATGATAATAAGATGAAAATAGAAAATAGGAATCATAAAGTTTTGGGAATATATACCCTGACAGATCTCCGAGAGAAAGAGGTCTGACATGTTTTTATACAATGCCAGTCTATTTTGCAAACATTCAGAGAAGGTACCAGTACAACTGTGATTGAAAGTTAACCCATTGCAGAACAGTAGCAACATGTACATGCCAAACAAGTTTTTGGCCTGATGACAAGTGGCAACAAAGGAGCCTATAGTCAAAGCATATTTGACGTTCAGGGAGAGTGGATTGCTGAGTTTCTGTATTACATTATAAGTAAAAATTAGTGATGCCAATTGCAATTATGATTACCACAATTCATCAATATAGGTTTGGTTTACAATCCCAAACACAGATGGCACCACTCTCCGAGCACCAACAGGAAAAAAAAAGCCTTGCAGGGCAAGATGCCAACTTCTAGCTCTAATTTAGAGCAGTTAGAATGAGAAAAGGAAGTTGATCCATTGTATTTTATATTTGCCCCTGTGCCAGCATGGCTGCCTTGTGATGTGTCAGTGGCAGTCATTAGCACCAGGCCTCCTTCTCATCCCCATCTCTTTATCTATTTTCATTAGGGATGGTTATTTATTTTGTATTTGCTTACAAAAGTACACAATTTTTAAAAAAAGTGCTTTTTGTCCCCTCTGTAATACTTCAATGACACTTAGTACAGAGAACATAATGAGCTGATATGGACAATATGCTGCAATTTTAGTGCATTACAACATTGATAAGTCTCACAAGATTAAAAAAAAAAAAAAAAAAAAAAAAAAGATACCAAAAATAGGTAAAATATGGCTTTAGTATCATTATGAGTGGCTGAAAGAGAATACAAAAAGTTGTGATATATAAGGTGAAATTCCCTCAATTTGTGGCACATCTTTTGTATGCTGTCTTTTCACAAAGTCATTTCTGTAAGTGGCTGAAGGTGAAGCTGTTAGATTGGCTGTTGGGCACACATTATTAGCTAGAACATTTCATACTCTAACTGTCTCCAGCATTGTTTCATTTTTTGTTCATCTCTACATTTTGGTTTTTGTCCTTCGTTTCCCTCTATCCTTTCTTCCACTTTATGTAGTCTAAACTCATGGGTGTATGACTCAAAGAATGAGGCTACTCAAACACTAACTAATATATCAAGATTAAAAGCACATGTCTTTTTTCTCTTGTCATTAGTCAGAAAGGAAAACATTTAAGAATGAAGTGAAAAGAAAATCAGATATTGTATAAAAGTGGAACATGTTAGGAATTAGAAGAAAAAAATTGATAGAAAAGAAATTATATAAAAAAAACAGTGAAAGTAGATGCACAGATGCAAGCATATATCACTGTTGACAGTGCTGAAGCAAGTCTTGGTAAGCAGATAATGTGATGTCAGTAGAAGAGCCATAATGTAGTTAGATCCAAGCTTTCTCTTGTAAGGGATGCTTTAGTTTAATCAAAGTATGCTACTCTGTCGTATTGCTTTATACAGGTACTTTCTACATGGGGCTCTTGCAGTGAGTGTGTAGTCCACCACATATGTCTGTGTCACAGCCCAGCCTTACTGACCCTCCCCTCTCTCCCCCCACACTCCAGCGACCCACAGGAGTCCCAGGAAGCGTCCAATCCTTTCGATGAGGAGGACGATCCACACAGTCAAAAGTGAGGGATGAATTCTGGCATGAGGTTGGATGCTGGCACTCAACACAATCTAGATGATCTCCATAGATTCTCCTTCTGTTGGGGTTACCTTGTGGTGCCTTGCGAACACAGATGCCTTCTTGTCTGTGCTGCTGTGGAGACCTGAAGGATTGTGTTGAGTTCTTTTGTGCCAACCCAGACAGGACCATATACGTACTGAATGCAGTTATTTCTTTATTACTCATTCTATAGTACCTTTTTTTTCTTTAATTTCTAGCAGGGTTTACATAGTACATATGCATGAAAGAGCATCCCTTTTAAATGGATATCCACTCATTTGCACTTTTAAGTGATTTATTTCAAAGAAAAATAAATTGCATGGTAATGTTGTTATATGTACGAGTATGGTGTTGTCCCCAGGGGTTGCATGACTCGGCTTTAAGCTTTCTCAGGCTTTTGAATACATTGCATGTCTTATATTTTGCAAATGCAACTGCACTAGTAGCTTTGGGGGCAGGGATGTGCTACATAACTGTCGTTGAGGGCATTCTGCATGTGCGCCCCATCTTTGAGGGTACGCGTGAGGCTCTAGAAGTTTCATAATTTTTATTTTATATATGTATATATATATATATATATATATATATATATATATATATATATATATATATATATATATATATATATATATATATATAAAATAATTACTGATCATTTTTAGTTATGGATAGAAAGAGATGCGATCTGTTCCTGAATTTTTAATTGACATCAGTTTTAACCCCTAAAAGATGTACATACTATTTTAACCCATTCACGCCGGGACCGTTCCGGTTTTGCGCAGTCGCAATACCGGGGTTTTCAAACACATAAGCCTAATGCCTCGAGATTCTCGGGCGCACAAGCCGCGAGCCTGGGTTGCCCCCTCGCTCTACCTGAGCGCGCGGCTTCCCCTCATAGCTCGTCCAGGGCATCTGATGCGAAAACCATAATACGTGCTATCACGTCAACCAGCTCTAATGGGTTAAGTGTTTAGGTGAAAACATTTGCAGCATATAAAGATTATTGTAATTTTTTAATTTTATGTATATTTTCATTTGTAGATTCCAAAAGCACACCTCATTTTGTTATGCATATTGAATTAGAGTATACAGAAGTGTTTGTATTGTGCATTTCTGTGTAAGACCTCAAGAAAGTGCATCCTTTAGGGGTTAAGTAGGAAGATCATATACTGGCTTAACAGAAAAGCAACACAAGAACACATCATGCTTTAATTATTTCTGGACTCAATTTTGTATAGTACTGTGGATTTTATATTATTGTTGGAAATGATTGAATTCAACACATCGTATCAATTTACACAAAATGAAAGAGATGTTTGGTTGAAGTTTGAATGTGTTCTTAGTCCTTATATGCTAGAACTATCTGACAGATCCAGGTGCTGGCATGTCAATGGCATTACTGATATTATTGGTGTTGTAATACCAGTAACGTACACATGAATATTTGTCATGCTAACCCAATAGTGATGGATGAAGTTATGTTACGTCATAGCCTGGCAGGTCTTCCCGCCAGTGAACCGATATCACGTCATGGTTTGTTTGGCCGGAATGCCAGTTGGTTGATACATAATGGCTGTCCGCCATTTCAGCAGAGAAATGTCCATAGGTGTTAGGCCTGTGCATTTCAAAATACTCTAGTGTTATATCTAGACAGAGCCCAAACCACCCTGTCATTACTGGGTTAGTTGTACATTTGTCTTTTTTTTATTTATAATCAGATAAATTTTTTATAATACTTTTTTTTTTTATGTTATGATCAATTGTATTTATAAAGATTTTTTATTTTATTTATTTTTTTTTATGTATGGTTTGCAGCATGTGATAATATAGTATTGTAAAAAAGATTTAGATTTAGATAAGATTAATTGGAATTAAATTCTATCACATGGCATTTTCCTTGTTGGATCTTCTTTCTCTCTACTTTCTTTATCAATTTTAAGATTTTTATTCATTTATAATTTAGTAGACATGTGGTGATGATAAAAACAAGCAGATAAAAGCAGTTTCTCATCATCCATCAGACATCAGTAATATTAGCAATATTAACTCCTATAGGACTCTTCGTATTACAGTCTTATTAAGAAAAGTACTAAACAGTTACTTATATCTACTCTAATATAATATGCATAGGAACATGAGTTATCTTTTTAGAATCTAAAACATACATACAGGATATTTAGATCAAAACATATAAACATTTCCTGGCTTCCTGTGAAATATTGGTGCAGTTTGCCCACCTCTTCACCTGAGCACGACAAAATTCAGTATGCATGTCCTTTAGGGGCAACCCTTTCTTTATCAGGATTGCTTCCCAGTTACCAGGCTCCTTAATTAGCAGAAAACAACTTTATTGATCCTTAATTATGGTTTTATAAGGACTAAAGTAGGAATGGCAGGGCTGCACATTTGTTATGATTTACAGTTTTACTTTGTGCTTTTACACAAACTGGAGTGCAACTTGAGACAAGGTGGAGCTGAGTGCAACATAATGGATATGGTTTTGGACTGTCTCTTTTGGTGGAAGTAAGGAAATGGTGTCATTAAGGCTGTGATACATCATTGACTCTAGGGCTGCAAGCTGGCAAAAAGGGGGTTAACATGCAATCAATACATGAATTGCACATCTCATTCACAATATCTATTTCATTTGCACAATGTGTACTGTGTGGAGAGTGGGGAATGTAGATATTGTTAACAAAGGAGATTGATCTGTGTACTCTCAGAAAACAGCTTTTGCATGTTACAAAAGGTTGTTTCTTAAATATATAGAGCAGTATTTTTGTTACATCTTTATCAGCTTTTGAACACTATCATGTCCATATACATTTATGCTTTTGATACATATACTTTGCACTGTGAACCTTGGCTTTTTGTAAATTTAATGAGGTCTTAGGTAATAAGCCTGCATGTGGGACCATCTCTCAGTCCCATACCTGTGATGTTCTACCAAACAGTAAGACAAATATGCATCTGTTTTTGCTCTCTCTATGTATCTCTCCATCCCTCTTCTACAGCAATGGAGTGAGTGGAGATGATGACGAGTGGGACTATAGCGACCGTATGGTTGATCCCAACAAACCCGGAGTGCCGGTGCGAGCGCTCTATGACTACGAGGGTGTTGAATCAGACGAGCTCTCCTTCAAAGTCGGTAAGTCACTAGTAGGCTCCCCTAGTGGAGTAGGATAGGAGGTGAAGAGCTTGTGCAGGGAAGGGGTCAGTGACCAGTAGTATTTTTTCCTGATTCTCCTTCCTTTTTCTCCAGTATCTTCTCTTCCCTTCTCCCTCCCTCCCTCAAGAATAAGGGAGGGAGCATTTCTTTGACAAGGATTGAAAGGGATAAAGTATTTGATATTACTAATAGACTTTGTGACAACATTTACATTTACAAATATATTTTTGCTGGTTTCTTTAATTTTTTTGTATGCTTTAAAGATTGAAATATCTGTTTATCTCTCAGAAAATCACCAGTGAAAGGAATAAATTATATCACAGATGATAAAGAGCATCAGGTATGCATTTTTAACTACTTGAACAGTTTGCAATTGTGTTTTGTTACAATTCCTGACAGCCTTTCCTCTTTGCTTGACCTTCCAGGGGAAACATTTGAGAAGTTAGAGGACGAGGACGAGCAGGGATGGTGTACTGGACGCAAGGATGGGCGGATTGGCCTCTATCCTGCGAATTACGTGGAACTCTGTTAAGCCATCATGTATACCCATTTTGGTAGATCCAACATGTAACATTTCTGTGTAAAGACCTGTAGCATACCATTACCAAGCACAGCAGCTGCTCCCTGACTACCCTATTGCCGCTGCTGGCTGGGGGACTGGTCTCTAACACTCACAGCAACAGTAAATTCATACCTCACAGAACCTTTGCCGAAAGAGGGTCACGAGCCCCAACCCTGTCCAACAGGTCTTTTTAGTCCATGTGGTAATGTGTAGCAGTGATTTAGCACTACCAGCATATTGTCTCTTGGATGAAAGTGGATTTGTGTCATAGAGGTGGATGAACCCAGATGTCGTTTTATTCTGGCAGATTACTATGCTTCTATGTGGAGAATCCAATCAACAGCCAAGGATGGATCGTAGCCTTTCAGGAGTTGGTCACCTTCACCAGTGTTAGGTTTTATATAAATTTCTCAACAAATGAATTGTTTAAAATCACGATTTATCAATACACATGACCTTTTCTATGTGAGCTTTTAAATTTTGAGTTCCTGGAAGATTAAACATCACAGTTACATATGAAAGAACATAAGCATACACTCACACACACCCACACTCTTTATATATTATGGTTATATAAGGTTATTGTTAATTCTCTGAGTAATGTTAGTTTTAAGCCCTCTACAGACTAATGTATATTTAGCAAGGCCAGATATGCACCAGACAGTTTATTTGTTTTGTAGATGTATATTTGTTGGTGAAAAGGAGGAGAGAAATGCGAGTATAGCAAAGTTCGGAGACACAAGGCAAAGTCAGGAGAGGCGAATGAGCCCCGTTCTATGGGGCAGTGAAGGAGAGAGGAGAGGGAGGAAAGTTACCAAGGATTGTTATTCATTAGGACTACACAACCACAGGTAACAGAGACTTGTGCTCTAAATGTGTCCTGGTAATGATGCATATATATCGAATGTACATAGCACTTGTTTTATTCCAATTATTATGTACATAGTGTTGATGGCATGGTGTAGGCACACGCTGTTACCTAATCACTAAGATATTCTAACAACCTTCTTTATTTATTTTAGTAAGAATTTATTTCTGTAGAACTACCATCATTCATTATGGTTTGATGTGACGTATTACTCTTAGTAGATTTATTATGATTTATTACTATGATTCAGAGGATTTATTATTACTCTTTTTCTTCCTTTCTTTTTTTTTATTATTTTTATAATTATTAATATTTTCCGATAAGCATTACTTTTTTATGCAGCGTTGTCTGTAGTATTTGTCCTTTTGTGGGAGTGACCTACATGCCCAGAGTAATGTCAGCTCTACTACTACTATGCCAATAAGTGTAAGTCATATATGATGTACGGATCATAATGGGTCATTATATAATAACCAACTGAGGTGGAGTTGAATTTCAAGACTCTCCTCAAGCTTTGGTTGTCTCTCTTGTGTAATATCCAGGTCTGCTTAACCCATTTCACTTAACAAAATGTCTCCAAGGGTGCAAGAATGTTGATGTTGAGGTGACTGTGTTAAGCATAGTCCATGCTAGCTTAGCTTTAAAGTAGAAAACGTGAACGATCAAAAGTGCATTAGGAAATGTTGACCAGTAAACCCCCAAGGAGTCAGGTAAACTTGTTTACTTCTCACTATTATTTCATCCTTATGTTATGTAGTCAGTAGACCTCAAGGCTGTCTCTGTTATTGTGTCATGGATATTCAGAAATTTGTGTTTAACCTCTTTATATCATGTTCTCTAACTATTGCTTGGAGTCCTCTGTCTGAGCTCCTTTAGGAAGATGACTAATTATGAAGAAGCCTTATGGAGGCTGTCTGCTGGCACATGCAGGTGCTCTTTCACCTGTTGCTTTTGCATGAGCCAAATCACAATGTCCTGTAGCATTTCTAAGTGCCACTTTTGAGCAGAAAAACAGAAAACTTAAATACACACATGCAAATACCAAACACACACATTTACACATGCGAAGAGACACAAATACAAAGACATACACATTCAGGTACTGTAGATAGAGGAAGAATTGATATTTATTTTTCTGTTTGAATTACAATTTGGAGTACAACATACAAAAACTGCATATTCTGTTAAGCAATATTTTGGAGGGTTTCTACTTGTAGGTCCCTCAGACAAGTCTAGTTGGTGCCAGAATAGTGTGATTCATGTAAAGGCTGATAATATTGAAGTCCAGTGTAAAGTAATTGTAAGTACATGCACTTCACTGTGACAGCTGAATCAGGAAATCATATTGCGAAGTGGGATCCTCTGATATTTTTCTTGGCCTAGAATAAGAGCAAATCCAGGAAAAATTGCCTTGCAAGAGTGTACTGACAGGATGTTCTGTTCAAGGAGGTTTGAGGAGGGTAAAGGGAACCTTTTGGCATAACATTGAGGCATTTTATCATTGGAATCCTTTGAGGAAGTATGTGATCCTGTCAACACCAGCACAGCAGAATAGCTTAGTGTGTGAAGAAAGAGCATTAACTATTGTGTATGTAAGTGTTTAGAAATAAATTTGCACTGTATGAAGAGGTAGTTGATTGTGCTTTTAGCAAGAAAACGGAACATTTAGTACTCCACTTGACAATTGTAGACATCGGAATGGAGGGCAACATCCTTAGCCTTTCGTGCTGTTTTGAATCTTTCAACAGTCTGCCTTTTTTACATAATTCTTTTTCAGATGGTATTTCTTGGTGGGAATTCACATTTTGATCACTAGGTTTGATTTCCTTATTATTTTATTTTGTCACTAGCTTTTTTATGTTCTGTTAAGATGAAAAAAAAAAAGATTTATGTACATATTCTAGATATTTTATTTAACCATATAGGACAAATTTGAATGTATTTGACTTGTCCAGTGCTATGTCTTGGTGAGACCAGAAAGAGCAGCCCTTAGAATGTTGTGTAGATTGTTTTCCCTTCTTGTCCCATAGTAAATATTGATACATCACATTCAAAGGGTTAATGTGCACTGTTGGTCCCACATTGTACATGTAATCAGATGCTAGAGTAAGTTAACGTTGTGTAGCATTAAGTTCGTCAACATCTGTTTCGTCGAAGAAATGGTGATCTGCTCAACCATACGAAAAATTTATGGAAAATGTGGAGTCTGGTAAGAGTCAAAGATTTGTGCTAACTCCAAGGAACAAATTCTCTCTAAAGTGCCTGGCATGTATCTGTCACCAGCTTTTGGACTGTGAACCGAGTATGTTTTGAGGTTTTGATTGCGAGACCAACCTCCGTGAAGAGATACGCGTCATTCAGCACTGAGTAAAGCAGTGAATCATAATACCACTGGATAGAAAGGGAAATTTATGTTTATTACAGGAAGCAGAACCATTTGCTTGCAGGGCATACTGTGGTTTCACTTGGCAGCTGTCCCATTTTGTGTACTTTTGAGAATGAGAGATTCTTTTCTTCTTTTTAATCTGTTTTATGTGGGTAATTTGTGTGAATAATGTAACTTTCTTTGCGCACGTGAGTTTTAAAATACTAAAAACTTATGGAAAAAAATTATTTTCTACAGTTGTGTATGTGCATTAAACATTTGCTCATTTTATTAATAATATTATAGAATTTTAAGTTAAAAGAAGTGGATCCATAAGGAAGAAATCAGGAAATGTAAAAGTATTCCAGTGAAAGCATTTCAGATTATTTTAAGAAACGTATAGTGAAAAGATTCATGACGTGTCATTTTCCAGACACTCACAGGCTTTCTTTTTCTTTTTTGTTTGTGGGTTTGTTTTTGCATGATCTGTGTGTGTGTGTGTAAGTGAGTGAGTGTGTGAGTGAGAGTGAGTGCGTGCGTGTGTGTATGTGTGAGTGAGTGTGTGTGTGTGTGTGTGAGTGCGTGCGTGTATGTTTGTGTTTTGTGTGTGAAAATCCACTGGATGTTATATAGAAATATCCACATGTGTTGCATTAATTTGGGATGATATATTATCTTAAAGTAAGCAGAGTTTTCATTTTGGACGAAAAAGGATAAAAGTTGTCATCTCTGGAGCTCTGGAGGAGCTGGAACACACAAGTGATTTATACCATGTACAGATACCTAAAATCTGCTCAATAAAAGACTCCAAGAAACACTTCAAGGACTTTAATGCCCAACATCTCATGAAAATAAACTATATGTATAGTACATGTGTTTGATTAAATCCCTTCATTAGGTTTGGCATGGCTGAGGAGTCGGGGTTGGCCTCTACTGAAACATTTCTGTTTGCCAAATACTTTGTGAAGTGAATCACAAAAAACAACATTTGGAGAAGAGTACTGGCCATTGTCATGTCAAAATAATGGTTAAGATATTATTGTATCATTGCTAGGAAAATAAAGGAAAGAAAATGATTTAACAAAGGATACAGTATAATGATTTCTCTCTCTAGAAATTGGAAACAGGAATGGAGTTCTGACCTACTAATGCTGTCCACAAAATGTCATTTCTTCAACTAATACCATGATAGGAAAATTGGAAACCTATCTTCCTCCTGAGTAACTTCGAAAAGATTTAAATGTAAAGTATGAAATATTATCCTTTTCCAGTAAATAAATGGAGAACCAAGAATTGGTAACCCCAATGGAAAACCGTATAATAACGGCCTTTACGTAGAGGTCTCACTGACTTACAAACACGAAAAGACTAAAAAGAGTCATTAAAGAGGGACATTCCTACACTTTTCTTAACAAAAGTCTGTCATTCAGTTGAAAACGAGAAGATGGATGTCATCCATAAGAACCTAAATTGCGTAGCTATGCTGAATATCCCGGCTTCATTACTTGGATTTATCTCTGACCAAAATCGCTCCACCCTCATTAAAAAGTGCTACAAAAGAGTCACATCCTAAACCCATGAATTGCTATCGGGTCGCACTTCTTTGTAGTTTTCTGAATGGTGGAAAGACATCAAGAATAGAAAAGTAATGAACAAAGATATTTGATCATCATTATACAAGAACCAAAAGTGTGTGTGTGATTTGTTAAGGATAGAGAAGTCTCCCCTCTAATGAAAAGAAAGGGTCAGCACTGTAGCTTTTGTGATGAGCAGATAGGTTTTTTTCAGTATCTTGTAACATTTCATGTAATTATCATGGTGTATTATGATTGAGTATGACACGATCATGGTGGTATGGCTTCTGATAGTGAGATTAACGATTATTCGCTGATGTGCATTGAAGAAATCTGTCAACTAGTTGTAAACATACATGACAACTGTGGGGGATACTGTACGAGGTCACATTGAATAGAAAATAATTAAATTGCGTTGCTTGTGAAAGAGATTAGCCAGTTTCATACACTTCAATTCACTTCCAAATTCATTTAAAATGAAATTAGATATTTAATTTTCAATTTTGCCCATTCACTTAGCAATGTGATTCCGAAAGCCGTAAAAGTACGTTTATTTCAAGCCACCTCAAAATTTAAGATGTAACTATCTTTTTTTCAATTTTACCTGAAAAGCGCATGCGATCTAAAGAGTAGTATTAATATTCTAACCACCTTTCATAAGTCATGTACACAATTATTTTACAATACTTGTTTGTCTATCAAATAAATTGCAGTAATATTTTCCTACTGGCTTCTAATTGAAGTTCTTCCCTAGACATTTATTGTATATTTTCTACTTGTAGTATGGTATAGCCGTGCACAGTTCCACCTGTTATACTTGGCTGTTAGAGCGCAAAATTGTCTGGTAACATTGTCCACTAGGAAAGGACTTTTTCTTTCTTCCATCAATTAGCTCTCTTATTACAGTGGGAGCAGTTTTCAGGTATATGGGTAGAGTAAAAGAAGAGAGAGGGGGGCACAACTATATATAAAGGTCTGTCCACACGAGTGCGAATGCTTTAGGGGAAAAAATTATTTGGCATGTAAACTCCACACATGTATATAACGTCACATCACGGAATGCCTGTCGACCGTGCCTATTCCTGGACAGGTAGTCAGAGTTTTGTTCATTAAACCTTGTATCTTGTGATGTCAAAACTGGAAAAATAGAAGAAATCATGAGTAAACCCTCATTATATCTGTCGCTTCCCTGCTTGGACACCACAATGTCAAACAAAACTTACTCTAGAAGTGGCTCAATTATTTTATACCGTATTTCACTCACCCGTATAAATAATACTTCATTCACTACGAGTTATGTGATATGTCTGTCGATACTTTCCCAGCAAAAATCTGAAATGTTTTCATCTCGAGTTGTAGAAATTACTTTCAGAAACTGCCTCAGGAACAAATGGTTTAGAGCCAAGTAGTTTGCTTGGTATTTTGAGCGGAGCCACTTTCTTGCGTTGCCTTGAGTCCTGCAGTTGCATTTTTCATCAAATACATGTGGGGGCATTTGCAAACTTTGCAGAAAAACAGGCATTTCACATCAGATTCTGCCTAATATGCTATATTTAAAAAGAATATAAAGACGAGCAGGAACTTCTTATTGACGAAAATGACTGAATAGTGATTGCAGATACACACGGACATGAACCCACAGTAGATAAAGGAATTAAGGGGATGGAAATACGATATTAATTGATATTTTGATTAGATTGGGTCTCGTTTCTAAGAGCGAGCTTTGGTCATCAATATAGTTTTGGGATCATGTGGCGACCTATATGACAACGGTTTGTTCGTGATTTTCACTTTCCCCATTTTTGGTGTCAAAAGAAGCAAAGTTTTGTGAACAAAACTCTTTGAACAGTCATTACATTTTTTTTTATTCTCTCGTCTTTGATTTCTACCCTATACCTTCAAACTCTTCCCTCTTGAAGAAATCCAGTTAATTGGTGGAAGAAAAATAGTCCCCCCTTTTCTGGACAATGTTACCAATTTTACGATGTCGAAGAGCATGTCGACATGCGCTGTTGTACATCCCATTTCACCTCATTGTTCTATACACCATTTTTATCTTGCATAATCATTGATTCCGATTCATAATTAAAATCGTTATCAATATTGGTTTCTTATTGTTGATTCCATCCTTATTAATTACAATTTAATGAGTCCTCAAGTCATTTTTTTTTCCTCTCACACCGAGTATCACTGAATGTCGCTGTAGCTACCACAAAAGTGATGAGTGAGTGAGAGAATCAGCGAGAGAGCAACACTTAAATCAGTCTACCTTGCACGTGCAAAGTGCAGAAACGACTCTTTCCGGTTCTCTACCTACCGTGCGCGTGCCGAAACCGAGGGCTTCCCGCGGCAACCACTCAAGGCGGCTAAAACGGGCACAGAAGGACCGGGAGTCCGAGAGTTGCTCTCGGCGTGTGTACTTAAATGGTCTGATTTCTCTTTAATTGCACTTTAATTTACATGATTGTCGTATGTTTTCCAAGTGATTATAGCGTAGATGTTGCTGTCAATGTAGTCTATAAAGATATTACTCGATCCGATAAGCGGAATACCCACCCGCTTCAGATGTCCATGGATACCAAAAAGCCGCATTTTTAATACAGATGTAGACGATGGGGGGGGGGCACTGATGACGAAATAGTCACTATTATATTAGAGGCATGGAATTCGGTCGATAGTATTGTCGGCGCCGAGGAGGCTGTGTGAACAAATTCTGAATAGAGGCATTAATTAAACACGGTATCGCCACAGTCCAACAGCGCTTCAGTTAAGGTTAAACTCTCGGCAGTATTTGATGGGATGTGCATAAGTAGAAGTACGCGCGGTTCCAAATCAATGAGAGGATGGAGGGCGAGGGAGGATGGGAAAGGATGGAGGGAGAGAGAGGAAGTGAGAGGATGGAGGGCGAGAGCGGAAGGGAGATGGGGAGGGCGAGGGAGGTAGTAGTAGGGAGAAACGGAGAGGGCAATAGGGTGAGGAAGGGAGGGAGGGAAGGAGGAGTGGAATAGGGTGAAGGAGGGAGGGAGGGAGAGAGGGATAGGGTGAAGGAGGAAGAGGGGGATAGGGTGATAGGGTAAAGTAGGGAGAGGGGGGCAGGGTGAAGGAGGGAGAGGGGGACAGGGTAGTAGGGTGAGGGAGGGAAAGAGGGATAGGGGGATAGGGTAAAGTAGGGAGAGAGGGACAGGGTGGTAGGGTGAGGGAGGGAGAGAGGGATAGGGTGGTAGGGTGAGGGAGGGAGAGAGGGATAGGGTGGTAGGGTGAGGGAGGGAGAGGGGAATAGGGTGAGAGAGAGGGAATAGGGAGGTTGGGTGAGAGAGAGAGTGGGAATAGGATAGGGTGAGAGAAGAAGTAAGGGAGAAGGGGACAGGGTGAGAGAAGAAGTAAGGGAGAAGGGGACAGGGTGAGAGAAGAAGGAAGGGAGAGGGGGAGAAGGTGAGGTTGGGAGCGGGAGGTAGAAGAGAGAAGGGGAGAGGGGGAAGAAAAGGTAGAGAGAATCAACATCATGGGTTGCTATTCTTGGCGGGCAGATATGTATGTATGCTTTACTTATTTTGAATGTATTTTTATCCATACTTATAAAGCCCAAGTACTTAGCATTGTTCTATAGTATAAAGAAGTATCCAGTGATGTCCCACAGAAATTCAATAGCTCATGGAAAAAGTTGGTTTCAGTGCTGGTAGTACCATTCGAGAAGGAAAGGAAAAAAAAGTTTATAATTTTTTATTAAGGATTCCAGAACCTCTGGATTTGAGCACCAAAACATTTTTCTCTTCAATAACAACATAGGCACATTCCACTTGCCCATAACAACAGCTTCTTACAGGAGTTCTGTAGGAAGACGCCACACTGCCATCTATTCGTAAAAGCTGCACCCTTGGTCCGTTTTAAACCATTCTCTCAATGCTTCAAAACGTATCTTGTCTTCTGCACTTGTCCTTTACAACTCAGGATCGGAACATGTACAATATCTCCGTCTGCAACATCTCCCAAGCAAGTCGAGTCAAACTCGCAGACATTGCCATCCTCTGTCTCGAAACCTTGTGAACCTGTCATTCCAAATGTTCCGACTTCTTGTTCCTCCGTCTTAGTTGGCACTTCTCTTAACCCTTTATTCTCTATAATAGAACCCCTTACACTGTTTAATCTTCCTCCTTTCACACTTAAAAGAACGCTTACCTTGACATGTGATGGTAATAGGTCTAGCAACTCTGAAAGCATTTCTGCATTTATTTTGTTCAAAAAGCATTTGAAAGGAACTAAATGTAAAAGCAATTACAGCCCAGCATACCCAAGCATGGATTGTATTTTTCTTTACTGCTTGTCCTTTTTAACATATTCATTCGGGACATGCATTCCCACATCATACCATGTGAGCACACCTATGAGCTGGAGCATTCAGAGAGAAAGACGTCAGACAGACCGGAAAGTCTGAGGTTAATGTGCAACACTTTTAATATTTCAATACCAAGAGTTACAGCACAACCTACAAACCTACTCCTTATTAAATCATAATGCAAACTTCTCAAAAGAATTGAGCCAAAGACATCCAAGCCTCAAGATAGTATCAATGCACAGTGAATACCCCCAACTCTATTCTGTGTAAGAAAATACACATGTGCAAAATTTAGAATACCTTCTAAATTACTGCTACACTGCTATATAGATGTTGATAAGTATTCCAGACAGAAATGGAAAAGAATCCACAACTTGAAAACTCATTTCAGTATGCATAGATACAGTTAGGGTTCAAACTAAAAATAGTTATTTTTGGAACTTGTGCATGTGGTTAAGACATGCAATAAAAATAGGAAGAAATATAAAAAGCAGTAATAGTATTAACTGTGCATGTTTACACAGAAATTAGTGACCACTGAGTAAATTTTAAAAATGAACAATCCATGCAGCCAATTCATATAAAAAATCATTGAACTTTTCTAATCCTTACAAGTGAAACAATACCCAGACTCATCTTCAAAGCTGAGAAACTTAACTGACCTGGAATTTCATTGGAAAAATATGCCAACATGAAATTTTGAGACGCCCAATTTAAAACCTAACTGAAAATTCATAACATAACATTCCATCATTTACATAATCTGAGGCAAACACACTAGGTTGCTCTTTTCCACTGTGTGAAGAAGGCATAAATAACTATAAACAGTTTTCTTTATGTGGGTGGTTAATCCTTATTGGAAACAACATAATATCTATATGGAATACTTAAATATTTATCCTTTTCCTGAAACATATGCTGTATCTGAGGGTATTTGGAAGTTTCAGGAGTACTGGCACTCCTGATGTAATGTGAGTGCACTGATTTCTGCACTTATATAATGCTGCACACATTAATCACACTTATACTCATGCAAATCTAACTGAAGGGTTTCTATATGAAAATTATTAGTGGGCCCCTGATAGCAATTGCAGCATCCAATATCTATCCAAAGGTTGTATAATGGATGCCATCAGGAACCTGAAAACGGGACAGTGTGCCGAGATCCAATCAGTTCATAAACAGTTCATACTTATGTTTGAGTCAATTCAGATAAAACATTTTTTTTTAGTTGTGCTTTAGCATTAATTTCAATATTCTGTATGTTATCCTTTACTTACAATCATGGCAATATTATATAATGACGGTAAATATGCGATACCTAACCAGACTTTGTTTGCCAGTAACCACATTCACCCTGAATGGTTTCTTGACTGACTTCAGTGCAATATCTGCTTTCACTACTTGGCCTATATTCTATTATCAACTTTGAGTTATAATTTTCAAAATTATAACCTAATCAATATGATATGTCAAACCTATCAAGTTCAGGAGTTTTTTTTCCCACTTCTGTAATGAATTTGTTGGAAGATTCATTTTCCAGTATCTTTATAAAAAATTAAATAGCCCTTTCTAGGGTGCAACTTTATGGACAATTCAACTTTTGTTCAATACTACAGATCATCTAATTAAGACATTGTACTTTAAATTATTCGCTATCTTTGTAACTTTCAATGAGATGTTCTTTCCAAATTGAGATTGAGGCAAAATCAATGAAAATTTAAAACATTAGTATCAATAAATAGGCAAATCATATACGTGCATATATGTGTGTGTGTGTGTGTGTGTGTGTGCGTGTATGCGTGTGTGCGTGTGTGCGTGTGTGCGTGTGTGCGTGTGTGCGTGAGGTGCGTGCATGTGTGTGCATATGTGTGTGCATGTGTGTGTGCATGTGTGTGTGCTTGTATGTGAGATAAAGATAAATATAAATATAAATATAAATATAAATAATATATATGTATCATAATGTGAGGGACTGAAATTTCAATTATATAATGTGCACAGATATATAATTTTCTAATGCCTATCACATTCTTTCAAAAGAGACTTGCAAAGTTTTCAATAAAAAAAAAAACTTGAATTTTGAAATTCCATCTGCCCTCACAGTATGAGCAAAAGAAAATCAAGTCATAATCCAATCTAAATTCACTCTACCTAAAAGGAAGAGGTTACCTTCCTGGTATCACCTAGTCCACATTAATTCCTCTAACAACAGGCTTCCCTCTGAATGCTTTCAGCCTCTCCTGGTGGCACGTGAAGGCTGGGCTCCATCCACAGACAGAAATCCTCAAGCAACACCTTATCTAGTAAAAATCCCTGGCTCAACGATAACCCATTTCTTCCCATTTTCGTGTACTCAAAATAACTGTGTAAAGTCCAAAAGAACAAAATTAAGGTCTCAGATATGGGCATGCATGAACATACTGGCATAAGGAGTGTTCAAACAGACACTAGTGCATGTAATATATGAATGTAGAAGGGTACACTCATGCAAATGCCCAAGTGAGAAGGCAATTCCAAAACTGTGTACGTGTTTCTGTACATGTGTGTTTGTTTCTGTACATGTGTGAGTGTATTTCTGTGCATGTATGTATATGTTTCTGTGCATGTATGTGTATGTTTCTGTGCATGTATGTGTGTATGTTTCTGTGCATGTGTATGTGTGTGTCTATGCATGTGTGTGTGTTTTTGTGAATGTGTGTATGTGTGTCTATGTATGTGTGTGTGTGTTTCTGTGCATGTATGTGTGCCTGTGTATCTGTGCATGTGTGTGTTTCTGTGCATGGTTGTGTGTGTGTGTGTGTGTGTGTGTGTGTGTGTGTGTGTGTGTGTGTGTGTGTGTGTGTGTGTGTGTGTGTGTGTGTGTGTGTGTGTGTGTGTGTGTGTGTGCGCGCGCGTGTGTGTGTGTGCGTGTGCGTGCGCGTGTTTCTGTGCATGTGTGCGTGTTTCTGTGCATGTGTGTGCGTGTGCGTGTTTCTGTGCATGTGTGTGCGTGTGTTTCTGTGCATGTGTGAGTGTTTTTTTTTTGTGCATGAGTGTTTTTGTGCATGTGTGTGTGCGTGTTTCTGTGCATGTGTGTGCGTGTGCGTGTTTCTGTGCATGTGTGTGCGTGTGTTTCTGTGCATGTGTGAGTGTTTTTTTTTTGTGCATGAGTGTTTTTGTGCATGTGTGTGTGCGTGTTTCTGTGCGTGTGTGTGTGCCTGTTTCTGTACATGTGTGTTTTTCTGTGCATGTGTATGTTTATATGCATGTGTGTGTTTCTTCTGCATGTGTGTGTTTCTGTGCGCATGTGTGTTTCTGTGTGTGTGTGTATTTGTGTGTGCATGTGTATTTCTGTGCACATGTGCGTTTCTGTGTGCGTGTATGTGCGTTTCTGCACAGGTGTATGTATATTTCTGTGCATGTATATGTGTTTCTGTGCATTTATGTGTATGTGTGAGTATTTTTTTGTGTGTGTGTGTGTGTGTGTGTGTGTGTGTGTGTGTGTGTGTGTGTGTGTGTGTGTGTGTGTGTGTGTGTGTGTGTGTGTGTGTGTGTGTGTGTGTGTGTGTGTGTGTGTGTGTGTGTGTGTGTGTGTGTGTGTGTGTGTGTGTGTGTGTGTGTGTGTGTGTGTGTGTGTGTGTGTGTGTGAGTATTTGTGTGTGAGTATTTGTGTGTGAGTATTTGTGTGTGAGTATTTGTGTGTGAGTATTTGCGTGTGTGTATGTTTCGTGTGTGCGTGTGTTTTATGTGTGTAAAAGTGTAAAAGAAAAAGGTCTATCAATTTAAGAAAACTTTGAGGAGTACACCTGGAAAAAGCATGAACTGTGTGAATGAAGTGTGAAAGATGTTCTGACTGAGGGAGTGAAAGAGGAAGGTGAAAGACGAGCAAACACAGTGTGAAACTCCCTGCAACTTACCATTACAACCTGTTTACTGTGTTGTCAGAAACAGCATCCTCTGGCCCCTCCTGGCGGTGCATGTGCTCAGCTTCATGCTCTCAAAATGGTACAGTCATACACAAGCATACAATCAATATTCGTACATATACACATTTAAATACAGTTTAATAGCTCTAACAAAGCATTCACATTTCAGTTATCTTTTACCACTTGTTTTTGTTATTCCACAGGAACATTTTGTCAATTACTTATAAAAGAAGAAAAAATAAAAACACAAAGAGGTAACATACTTATCAGATGGTAACTTCAGATCAAACTAATAAAAAAATTTCACTTTCTATTTCATGTAAAACAAACTTGTCACAATTTCAACATGGTTGCTCTGCACCCAAGAAATTCTAGGTCTTCCACATTAGTGCTTTGGATCTTAACATGCTTTCATATGGACACCAATACTTACGCATTGTTTTTTTTCTTTTCCTTTGTTTTTTTTGTAATTATGCTCCAAAGCTAGAAGTTTTTCAAAGTATCTATGAAATGATGACTGTGATCGTGTGAGAGAAGAAAAAAAGAACAATGATATGCCCTACACACTTCCCCTAACACTCTATATAACTAAATAAATTTTATCTTTAGTCTCGTTAAATATGACTTTTGAGGAATCCTCCCTCTCAGAGATCCCATATGCGAAAAGAAAAATATATACCAAGTGAGTATTGTTTACAAAAATTTCTAGTAAACAAATGACACATACCACAAACTTTTCTTCTTATAGCATATATAGACATCTGATGACGTGAGAAAGGGGGAAAAAAAATTCTCACATATTTTACAAAATAATAATAATAATTATAATATGATTAAACATGCTTTTATCTATTCACTGTTCCTAAACAAGATTTGCTTGACTCTGAGGTTGCTGTGTATGAATTATAATGAAATGATCAGATATATAATACTGATAGGAGGATGAGCACGGACAGGTGGCAAATTAGGAGTACAGTGGTCACAACACAAGCCAAGAGCAAGTCTGCTTCTTTGGCCCCTCTTTACATACCTGGTTTGCAAGCATGAATCTATCACAGATAAGAATTTACCTTACATTTAATGAACTGACATGGCTGACAATTATGCATATGGCTGGAGGATGTAATCCAACACTTGTAATGTGTACCATTAAAACACACTGGCTAACTTAGCTTCACTCAAAGAAAATGTTGTATAAAACTTTCACAGGAAAATAAGCAATATGTTTGAACAACTCTACAGAGTCAAGTGTGGCAATTCACATATAGCATTCCAAAAAATAATTACCAATATAATATCTATTTGCATAAAAATTGCTTCCTTAAATTCATTGCAAGTATAACAAATAATTGTATTTATCATTTTTTAAAACTGAAAACTGACCTTCAATTAAACCTTACTCAAGTATTTGAAGATACAAATCAAGCTATCCACTTTCCCAGAGACTGATTGCCACCTCACCCTGTTTTGCTTCGAACATTTGTTCAAGGGGAAAAAACTCTAAAAAATATCAATGAAACAGATTTTCTTTAATTTTGAGTGTGCAACATGATGTGGTACAAACACAGCCACATGTTACAGCCAGGCATCCCTGAGGGTGAAGGGCCCACAAGGTAAAGGTTATATTCCCGTCTCAGTCACTTCCAGCACCCAATCACTGTTCACTGCTATCACAATTTCAACCCGCCATTAGTCTGCATAGTCACGCTCCCCAACATTAATGCGATCATTGGAGGTAACACTGAACCCAAGGATACTGTTGTCAACCTTCTGCATTTTCTTCTTATTGGCCTTCTTGTTTCGAGCCTGCGGGAAAGAGTGAATGAGCTTTGAGCCTGTGACAGGTTTGACTAGTAAATCTGCTACAGAACAAAATAAGGGCAAATACAAAATGCTCTAGAGGGAGGGAAAAGGGGATAGGATGGCTTGTCATAACAAATCTAGAACAAATGCCTGAAAAAATATGACATTAAAAGAATATAGAGTGGACTGCCTTGTGAGTCATGACAGCATACATCACTTTTTACCTTCACTTCCTGGAACTCTGAGCTGGTTGGATTCACAGCAGGGGCAGGAGCCAGGATATCATCCTCCACCTCACGTTCCTTCTGTGCATTGCGAGCTTTACTTCGCCGTTCCAGGTATTGCTTAGCAAATTCCTTCACTTCCTTACTGTCCCCTAAATATGAACGGATGTAGTCATGGACTTCATATGGGGACTCTACCTCAGAGAGGAAAGTCACAAACGTTGGAACTGCAAGGGAAAGGAATAATTTTTCACTCTGCCGATTTTTTTACTTCATAAATTGCAAAGAAAATGAGTAAGAATAGAAAAAATATGAAAGAGTGTCATCTTCTGATCCTGTGATATCTACTTCCTATTTCCAGTCATATGATTCAGACAACTGCAGGATGCAATACAAATCTATTGCATTCTGCTTTTTTTAATCCAGAGTATAATAAGAGGGAATGCTTTTTTTTTATAATACCCTTTGGATTTCTTTTACTCAGATAACATCATATTACCTCACCAGAATATTCTCGGTACAACTGAAGACATCCTCCCATGTCATGAAGTTTTCCCGTGTATACACATTGTACAAATTTCCATTCTTCATATGCATTATGGTTGCACTGTGTATATACACATTTTTCTTTTTGTTACCCCTTAGACTTGGGTGGGGGAGAATTGCTCTGAGAGGCTCATTGTGGCCTCACATTTTTGTTTACTAATTTCAATAATCTTAGAAGTTTAGGCAATTTAAAAGAGCTGCTATGTCCTTAGAAGATTCCCAATAATATAAGCCCTCCCCACATCAAACCATCCAGGCATCAAGAATCTCTACTTACTGTCAATGGAGGCGTGTACTTTCATGGTGTGGAGCGAGCCTTTACACCACTGAGTGAAACTATCGGCCGGAGATATGCTGTCAGCAAACAATTTCTTGACGTTGTCGCTCTCGTCTTTCACCTTCTTCTTGCTGGCTCGGTTATTATTTGTATTTTGTGCAGGAGCCCCAGGCTTGTTCCCAGGAGTCTGAGCGCTAGGCTTCCCGGGATTTCGAGCCGTTGCTGTCACAGCCTTGTTAACCTTCACTGGCTCCGGATTATCCCAGAATCCACCTGCTGGGGGAGAGCAAGCAGATTGTATCTAATGTAGGATAATAGTGCTTTTTCTTTTTTTCTTTTTTTTTTGTGTGTGTGTGTGTGCGTGCGTGTGCGTGTGCGTGTGTTTGTGTGTGTGTAGGATGAAGGTAACAAAGATAAGATAGTCTTGATGAGTATGCAAGGTGTTTGTGAGTGAGTGTGTGTGTGTGTGTGTGTGTGTGTGTGTGTGTGTGTGTGTGTGTGTGTGTGTGTGTGTGTGTGTGTCTGTGCGTGTGTCTGTGCGTGTGTCTGTGCGTGTGTCTGTGCGTGTGTCTGTGCGTGTGTCTGTGCGTGTGTGTGTGCGTGTGTGTGTGCGTGTGTTTGTGTGCAAGTATGTGTGGGTGTGCAAGTATGTGTGGGTGTGCAAGTATGTGTGGGTGTGCAAGTATGTGTGGGTGTGCAAGTATGTGTGGGTGTGCAAGTATGTGTGGATGTGCAGGAATGCGTGTGTGTGCGAGTATATGAGTGTGTGTGTGTGTCTGCACGCACACATGTAAACCAATCTATTCATACTTGCAAATCCTGATTAGTATATTTTAGAATCTGCTAACACTTACCTGCAGAGGCAGGAGGTTCTGCTTGGTTCCAGATGGAAGAATGGTCCTTATTCCACACTGACTGAACCACGTTGCTTGTGGTCGAAGACTGACTACTGTTCTGCCACTGGTTTCCTGAGCCAAGATGCCCACCATTTGCTCCCCCCCACTGTAAACAAGTCTCTCGTAAATGATCAAGTACAAATATATAAGGCCTAAAATGGCTGGCACGAGTAAGCAACATTTTCTTTGCATCTGTCCGAGTATTTTTTTTATAGAAAGAACTTCTTGGACTCACCTGCTGACTAGACATATTGTTGGGTGAGGGTGAGGGAGCAGCCGTGGAGGCACGGTTGGCCCAGGAGAGGTTGGACATGGCCGATCCCCAAACGCCCGCAGCTCCCAGGCTCAGGTGGCTGACTGCAGCTGCACGCTCGGCAGCCTCCTTCTCCTGTCTCTGTGGGAGGCAGAGCAGAGTGTAAAAGGTGGAAAAAAACTAAAGCAAGTCAAGACTTTCACCTCGCTTTATCTTTATGGAAAGCCTAAGATTTTATGAAATTCCTACAACTGGTATGCACCATTCATACCTTATTAGCCAGAAATTGAAGACCAATAATTATACAAATAGTAATAATGAACAATAAATGATAATGACAACAACAGCAATTATCCTGAGTGCCACTGCCACCCCTCGGAGTGTGAGTGCCCTGACTGACCTTCTTCAGCTCCTTCTCCTCCTCAGCCTGAATCTCCAGAAGAGATTTGACAGGCTGTTGTGCTGCTGGGTTGGCCTGAGCTCGAGCTGCCCACTTTAGCCCTGCATTCTTCTGCCGGGCATCTTCTGCCGCTTGTCTTTGCGCATCTCTCTGTCTCTGTTGCTGCATCTGTTGCTCCATCTCGCGCTCCTGTGGATATACAAGAGGAACATTGCAACTTGATTCTCAGCTATTTCCTGAGTGAATTGTAGATATCATCCCCTCAATGCTGGGTTGTGTAAAATAATAATAATAATAATAATAATAATAATAATAATAATAATAATAATAATAATAATAATAATAATAATAATAATAATAATAATAATAATAATAATACCAAAAAATAAAGAAAATGAGATGAATATTATCCTGATAATAATAATGGCATAGTATGTACAGACGTGACTACTTCTATTAAATTAACTTTCTATATTATAACTGCATACTATAATGATGCTTTCACTTTGCCTATTCTAATAACTGGCTGCTTATGTGGTCCTTCACTATCCTATTCAGTTTCCTGCCACCATATCCAGCATCACATACTGTAATGGACTATCATCCTTGGGGTAATGTTCCTATGAAAAAAGGCATATTCCTACACCTTCCAGTGGTGGACTAATGTAGACCTACAAAGATGACTGAGCTGAACAGATACTAACCCGTCGTTCCTTTTCTTCCTGCGCTCTCTGAATATCTGCAAGAGATGGCGCGGGTGCAGCCTCAGGTGTGGCCACAGGAGGAGGTTTGTTCCATGCTGGCAGTATATTTTTAAGGTGCTCCTGCAGGAGATGTTGGTGCCGCCTCTCTTCCTCTTCAGCCTGGCGCTTGCGTTCTTCTTCTTCTATCTGCATAGAGAAATAAATTCATTAACTTTTCCATTACTTTCATTAATCCCTAAAGATCATCAGTTGGTCCATTCAATTCAGCATTTGCTCAACTTTTATGAAAGAATGATTCCTTTTTATCAGTACATAATATAGTAATCAGTGCATTGCCCAATAATATGACCTGAGACAAACAGACACACCACCCTTTGCCCCACCCATACGGCCTCCCAGAAACAACTTGGAGCCTGCCAAGTACTGAAGGCTCTAAATCTTTGGCAACAGCCTCTAGCCAGTCCTGGTTTGGTAGCCTGAAGCACTGACCTGCTGCATGTGTCTGCGTTCCTCCTCCAGCGCAATCCTCCTCATCTCCTCTTGAATCTGGGCTTGTTGCCGAGCCTCTTCTTCCTCTTCACGCCTGTGGGGTGCCAAGATTGGTTTAGTCTGTTATATATATCCAATCAAAATAGACTTGGTATCACTAACCTAAAAAGTGTTATGCCACTTAAATATCTCAGCATTCAAACACAGGAACTCATATTAAAGAAAAGATATTGCAAAGTTATGGTTCTGTGCATTGCAAGTGCACAGAAGAATGAATTTGTCTTAATTTTCATCTAATCTAAGAATATTTATTAAAACTATCTTAAAATCCACAAAACAATTATATGAAGTCATTATGATGGTTGTATAGAATGTTATGTTTGAAAGCCAAAGGAGTTTAGGCATCTGAGAAAAACTGAAAAATTCAATCATGATTAGTTGTTACCTTCTTCTCTCCTCTTCTTGCTTCCTCCTTTCCTCCTCCTGCCGCCTCCTCTCCTCTTCTTGTCTCCTTGCCTCTTCCTGCCGTCTTGCTTCTTCTTTCCTTCTTGCTTCCTCTTTCCTTCTGGTAGCTTCTTCCTGCTTCTGCTTCTGCTGTTGTTGCTGTTGCTGTTGTTGTTGCTGTTGCTGCTGCTGCTGTTGTTGTTGCTGTTGTTGCTGTTGTTGCTGCTGCTGCTGCTGCTGTCTCCTGAGCTCCTCCTGTCGCATCTCTTCCTGACGCACTTCCTCTTGCCTACGCTTGACCTCGGCTGCTCTCTGCTGGTCCTGAAGTAAGGCACAGAGGGCATGAGCAAAGTTATTTCAGGCACTGGTTGCTATTTTCAAAACAACATCCCCTGTATTGGCCTATCTATTCAACATGATCCAACTTTCACTGCATATTTCAACTACTGGCAACTTTCACTCAGTCACACCTCCCAAGACCAAACCTGCCAGTACCTTCCCTCTAGCCTTGCTGCTCCAGTTGTTTCCTGCTGTTCTCCCCTACTCAACATTTTCCACTACTCGTCACACTCTTACCTGGATCTTTCTCTTCTCCTCTTCTTCTTTCCTCAACTTCTCCTCTTCAATTCTCCTGATCTCTTCCTGTCTCCTCATCTGCTCCTCTTTGATCTTCCGTCTCTCTTCCTCTAACCTCATGGTCTCCTCTTCATGCTGCCGGCGGAGAGCTTCCAAATTTCTCCGCTGCTCCTCTTGCCGTTTCAGCTCTTCCTTTAGTCTGTCCCAAAAGAAAGGGAATGTGGCATCAAGGCACTGTTACAGAGATCACATGGCTTATGAGTTTGTCTATCCTTCCCTTGTTATCTTTTGCTCACTGTCTGTTAGTCTTTATGTATGTCTGTTTCTGTCTACCCCCTTTTTTTTGGTGTTTGCATATCAAAAAGACAGTTCCTATTCCTTATTCATTTGATATCAGATGAATTATATTTGCTCTATTAAAAGATCAACGACGGATGACAAGATAACACGTCTAGTGGTTTTTGGGCTACACGACGGGGACGCGTTACTTTGTCTAGCCCGGGGCGCGGGAAGAGCCAGCGCGCAGCGCTGGCTCGCGGCTAGTGCGGCCGAGAATCCCGACGCGTTAGGCTTATGCATTCAAGAGTCCCAGAATTTTGGTCTATTTAAGCCGGATTGGCCCCGTCGGGAACGGGTTAAAAGATCAAAATATACCGAATTTTGCAACCAGATACATTGGAAACAAAAAATAAAGCTAATGTGAATTCTAGTTCTGAATACTTTGTATAAAAGAGAATACTCAACCCTATTAGTATTGTTGTCTTTTTCAGCAAAATGTATTTCCCATAAGATTCTAAAGGTTGTTAAAAAAAAAAAAAAAAAGACTTCTCCATTGGCAGTTGGATTTCATAAACAAAGTAAGCCATTACTGGACACAACTGCTGCTTGCCTTCAGATAATAAAGAAATTCAAATACAAACTGACTTCTACAAAGTCAGTCCTACCTCAATTCTTCCATTATTATTTAGTCCTATCGTCATTTCTTCCACTCTCCTTCTCTACTTCTATTTTTCCATCATTATCTTTTTCTACCTACTTCTTTCCTCCATATCTCTTCCTACCTCAGTTCCTCCAACTTTATCTTTTCCTCCTCAGCTCTCTTCTGGTCCTCCAGGCGTCTTCGCTCTTCTTCTATGCGTTTCTGGTCCTCCTCAAGTCTTCTCTGCTGCTCTTCCTACAATAAGATGAGTAAGAAATTTTTTTAAAGTTTATAAACATTTTAGTAAATTCTTCTATTCTATCAAATTCTTTAATTTCACTTTACTGTGCAGCAGCCACAGTCAAAGGATCTCTGCTTCCTGTCCCTCACCTGCTCTGGTGTGGGAGGCTGCATCTTGGTCAACTGCTGCATCAAGGACTGGATAGCATCAAACTGCTGCTCCGGGGGTTTATCCAAGGGGATGCCTGCAGCAGGCATCCCTGGCATCGCACCTCCAGAAACGGCCACCCCCAGAGGCCCGCTCGGAGGCACGATTGGTCCCATGCCAGGCTGCTGTCCACGCTGCAGTTGCATTAACAACTTCTGGAGCGGGTTTTCTGCTGCCATCGAAGTTGCTGTCAGCTGTGATGTTGGCAGTCCATCTGAAGGTGTCATGGCTGTGCTGCTTGCAGCCGAAGACGTTTGCTGCAAACAAGTGATACACTTGCATTCTTCAGGACAAAAAGACAAACCTATTTCTGTCATACTTCTACAAGAATCTGGATAGTTGAAACTATCAAATGTCTTGGTTAACCATTCTACACAAGCACACGCACACATACACACAAACACACATGCATATATAAAATGTATCTATCTGCACAAAAAAGAGATGCTAGATCTTCATTACAGTTATAAGAATGCTACACATATTTGTTCACTTCTATATTCACTTCTAATATTTGCCTTCAGTTTAAGGCTATGTTAATTTAATTCTGTTGAGACACATAATTTACAAAAATATTAACTTATCAAACAATTCTCAGAGAGAGTAGCAAAGATTCTTGCAATTTTGCTACACAAGTAATGAATCTCCAAAAAAATATTTCAGGTGCAAAACATTCCTGCAGATTCTTTGATTTACCATTTGCGCAACCAAAGCTTGTATAGGGTCCTGAGGTTTGGAGACTGGCGGAGGCACGTGCCCGGGCATGACTCTGGGGTCGGGCCCGGCTGCAGACACTTGAGTAGTGGTGGGTATCGCTGCCGGGGGCGTGGTGGAGGGGGGAACCGTGGGGGGCACAGGGGGGTGGGCCGGCAGCACACTCATCATATGCTGCATGAAGAGCTGCTGCTGCTGCAGTTGGTTGAGGCTGCTCCACTCGTCCATGCTCTGGAGCTTCTGCAAAACCTGCTGGCGGCTGCAAAAACAGAAGGGGCGTTCAATAAAGGATGACAAAGGGTTTAAGAATTCAAGTCACCTAGCCAAAGGTAACACAACTTCCTTAGGACCAACACAGTCCAGTGAGTGACAGAAGAATATAAGGCAGTTAATAAATTATCATATTTTCTTAACTAAATAGAATGGGACATATGGAGTCGAGTGTTAACTAATGTTTCTAGTACTGTTTGGCAAGATGCTTCCAGCCACACCCACTATATCAGCCCCATATCACCATCCCCATGGAGACCCCCCCTACCTCTCCCTCTGCCAATCAGACAGCTGTGCACTCTATCTCTTTTTTTCTTTTTCATGAATGAAACCTAGTGAGTGTGAATTAGTAATTCTGGTACTGTCTGGCACATTTCCTGTAGGCAAACTCTTCCCCTCCATCCATCTTACCCATACTCATTCTCCACACATACTCTTATGTAACATACAGTATAGTTGCCTTGTATAGTCACTATGATAGTAATAATTATATCATCACTTGATTTATGCAAGCCTTTGATAAAACATCTCTATCAGTCAAGCAAACATGTTAATCTGAGACATTTATCACCTTTGTAACAAATATACTTTCTCTTGCATATCTCAAATCAAATGCTTTGTTACAATTCTCAAGTATTCTCTTTTACAAAGTGGCTCACTGGCACTGCCATACACAAAATTTCCCCTTTTCAATTCAGTGTAGATTTGGAAACAGTGTAGATCGTCCTATGATACACACTTGCATAACATTTATTTGATCTGACATTGAACCAACAATGTAAGAAATGTAAGTTTTGGGTAGAGTATTGGTAGTATAGTGCTTTTGTTTATACAACTAAGTGCAATTTGTAAAGTGGATTGACTTCCATGCATTCACCTATTTATTCAAAACTATTTGAATTAATTCAACCTAACAGAAAATGTTTATTCATGTAAATAATTTATAGCACAATTAACTTCACCAAACATATTAACCTATTGTCTTACATGTCTGGCACGGTGCCATCCGTGTCTATGACCAACTCTGCCTTTGCAGCAAATCATGCCATCCGCTGCTAATGGGTTAACATGATATTTTTCATTCTGCCACCTTGGACTCCTTCAAAAAATTTTGTAGAAAGCAAATTCCCCATTCAATACTAATTTTTTTGGTTTGTAAATACTTCCATTGTTGACCCATCAGGTCAGGCGGTCTACTAAACTAGTGGCACCAGCTAAAAATTAGAGGGACGGGGAAAGGGTTTTCTCCACCAGACTAGCAGACTAGCCCAAACAATATTTTTCCATAAATCCATCATAAAACGAGAGTTTAAGCTGACTTTGGAACCCCATAGAGCTAGAGCTAGCGCCGTTACAGCCATAATACTTCATGACTGTGCGCACTTCAACTGTGAGCAGATCCCGATGTCGCATCATGTACGCATTGACACCCGTCTCTTAAGCCTAATTGGTGCCGACATGAATGTCATGATACCCGTATGCAATGGGTTAATGCAACCTATTTTGCTACAACACAGGATCTACCTTCCCAAAATTAATTAGTCTAATTAGAGAACAGGGATATAAAATTTACCTAATAGCCATTTGGTGTTGGTACACTTGTTGTTGAAGCATATAATTCTGCAACAACTCAAGTCTCTCCCTCTCAGCCTGCTGCTTCTGGGCTGCTAGTAACTCTGCCAACTGCAAAAAAAAAAAAAAATTAATTTGATATCCAACTTACTCAGTGAGGTACACAAAGTAACAAGTGCAGCTGTTAGCACTATCAGTTTCATAACATTAGTATTTGCCCTATATAATACTGCATAAAATCTCATAAAAAGAGAGTTCATATGCTTGATTTTATATTAAGGATAATCAACTATCTGAGGACATAGGACACAGGAAGGCTACAAGGATCAAGTGCAGGAAACAAAATATGGTAAGACACAATAATCAACTGTTGGAGGAAATAGGAGACAGTATAGGCAGGATAATCAATTGCCTGAGGACACAGGGAACAGTAAGGAGAGGATACTAACTGGTGGAGGGCATGGGAAACAAGGACAAGGTAATGAACTTGTGAAAAAAGGCCATGAGAAAAAAAAAGGACAGGGTTGTTCCTTGATGAAAGGCATGGCGAAATGGCAAGGATTGGATAATAAATTACTAGTGGAAAAAAGCAAGAAAAAAAATGCAGCTACCTTCAATGGGGGTACGGGAGGTCCAGGCAAGAAGGGTACTCGAGCAAAGACTCTGGTCAGCTCTCCAAGCTGAGCAAACTGGTCATCACACTCGCGCTTGAGTAGCAAGTTTGAGGTGAAATAGCCAGCTTTGTACCACTCAGCCATATCACTGCAGCTGAACGGCCCTTGCACCTCACCCTGGAATGAAAAGGCAAATATTAAATTATGATTACACAAATTACTCTACTAAATCTAAGATTCTGCTAATGGCTTTACTTCCATCAATAAACAAATACTGCCAACACTGCTGTATACAGAGTAGTTCATAAACCTTACCTGAAGGCATTCTATCACTATTTCAGTTACTTATTAAAACCTCTGATAACAAGGTAATGGGAGGAGACAAAACTCTAAACTACTGAATAGAAATCCCTTTAGACTTACAATGCCTATAAGGCTGTGTTTGGCTTAACCCCAAAAGGGACATGCAGACAAAATTTAAGTAATCTATACCAAACTTCTACAGGAAGTCAGATTATGATTGCAATGTTTTATGGTATCATAATATAGAAATGTAGATTCCAAAATCATCAAAGCATTTTTTGTGTGAATAAAAGCTCAGTGCATTTCTGCATTATCTATGTAACAAGACAACAGTAAAACACAAAGGAAACATTTTTAATTCTCTACTATATCTCAAAAAGAAACAAGTTGTGAACAGCTTTATACTTATTGAAACCACTTTTGGATGACTGTATCCCATGCAAACAGTTGAATCAAACTATATCAATCTATAAATTTTCCTCATTGCTTTGTTTAAAAAAAAGTGAGCATATCTGGTTCACAAATGAATTCTTTACTTTCTATACGACTTTACTCAATAAGCCAATCATTCAGACAAATCAGTCCTACCTGAGGATCCGTGTAGTACCACTTGTCTTCACCAGGTATTCGTGCGTGGCTCCCCGCCTCCGCAATGGCACCCAAGGGTCCAGGTGGCGCCACAACCTGGCTGGGCCCCCCTGCCTGAGGTCTCATGTCATCCTCCTCCACCAGCTTCGCAACAAGGTCATCGGCAACACTGCGCATGTGTTCCAATTTCTCTTCCTCTCCCTGTCTCTGCTCCTCAGGCAAGGGCTCAACAGGGGAGCTGGTTTGGTGACCAGGAACTGTACCCGCATTTCCGTCGTTTCCTTCCGATGGGTTCATCTCTCTACCGCTGTCTTCGTCACCAGATATACCATTAATGAGAGGGGAGGAAGCATGACTACTTGAAACTGTGTCCATCGAATTCGTGACTGCCATTTCTTCTTTCAGAGAGTCATCCTCTCTCATCATTCTCTGAAAGACAAAATATAGCCATTAGAAGCATTTGTTAACATTTGGCATTGTCATACACTTTATCTATATCATCTAGCAAGGAAATAATGAAGGATTATGACACACCAAGTTTAAATGTTGTGTCAGCAAAGCCATTAAACCATAAGATGCTACTTGACTTCTAAATGGGGTAAAATACCAACAACCTCACCATAAGTTGACCAACCAACATGATAATAAAGTCAAGTTAAACGCCCAGGGAAAGATAAAAAAAACTCAAAGGAAGGTTTCTATTCAATGTACATGGTCTGCCTTCAATACCTTTATCCCTGTATACCTCTGGTGTTCCACTATTGAACTATTACTTTCCCTACATACTTAGTGTTCTATTTGACAATATATCTACCTACTCGCATGTACTTCTGACTATTTCGTTGCCTTCCCTCGCCCATTCACATATCACATACACATCATATAAACTAGTCTTATTGCAATAATCATGCAATAATACAGAGCTCCTACCTGAGATACTGAAACACTACTTTCTCTTTACCTGTGATTCTGCAAGGTCTCTTGCACTCCCACTTTCATGGCTGGCTCCTACCGCATTTGGGAGTGACTTTTCCTGACCAGGATCAGAAGGCGACCCACTATTCTTTTTATTTTCCTCCTGCTCTGCTTCATTCTTTTTCTTTCCCAACTCTGGCTTTGGAAGCACAGTGACTCTCCCTCTGACTGTTTTGTCTGGACTTGTGGACTTATGCCTGGGCCGTCCACCGCCTCGGTTCTCGGCAGATGGCTCCTCCTCATCTGACCAGCCTGGGCCGTGGAAAGCACCTGAGGCATCAAAGCTTCCGCCTTTCTCATCTGCGTTCTCAGTTGCCCTGAAACACAAGAGAACTCAGTAGTAGAAACTTTTCCATTACAGTGTGGTTTAATAAAGGATAAAGGCTTCATAATCCCTAGTAGGAAAGTTGGAAATCAGTGACATATCTGAAAAAAAAATAATGGCAAAAGCCACTAAACTAATGGACAGGATATTCCTGTCGGGTAATGATACAGTCTTATATCAACCAATTCAATAACAGTAACAGTACTGACAAACTTAGAAAAATGAAAACAAAGAAATAAAATAATAATGCTAATGCAAAGTCAAAAGACACACACTCATGTTCCTGATCTTTCCCATACTCCATTATACCCCAACTGACCATTCTGGTAAGTTGTCTTCTTCCCATGACTTCCTGTGGTGGCCATCTTTGTCATCCCAAGGTTGCCGTGAGCCACGCGAGGAGACTGGGACGCCCCGGCCAGTCCCTCGTCCTGAGCCATCATCCCAGTCTCCATCCAGGCCGTTCTCTCGCTCTCGCCAACCACATCGTGCTCCTGGAAGGACAGTCGATACTTGTATCAAAAGCAATGCCTGATATAATGCTTACCTCATCTAGATTAACTGAAAGTTGTATAAAAAATACCTGGTGTTAGGACTTTCACCACTCTCCTTATATTAGATGCTCTTTCTTACTTGAAAAATTACTTGAAAAACAACCCGGCTGTTAATGGGTTAATATCACATGGATCTATACTAAGTATACAATTAATTTCAAATCGTAATAGCATGTTTATTATTGATGGCATTCCCCAAATTAGTATTGTTTTAAGATAAATTGACACATTTTGGAGCTATGAAGGAGGCTCAAAAATAAAATAAATTTTTGTGAATTTCAAGTTTGACATAGAAAAGTAAAGCTTAAAAATACTCATTACCAACACAATACATAGTACCTTCTTTCAAAAAAAAACTGATTCAGGTTTTTAAGATGTATAATTTTAACGAGTCCAGCCTCCTCCCATCCCCTCCAGCAACTCTGACTTCCTACACCATTCCCATGCAATATCAGAAGAGTTTTTCTTTGGGATCTGTATCTACCTCTATTAATCTAATCAAGGAATTCATCTCTAATAAATTCTACCATGTCCACCAAATATAGCACCATCCCTAGGTAATGCTCTCAAAAGGGTCACTTCACTTTTACTTACCCCACTTTTCACTGCGGCCGCTGCCAACACCCCTCCAGCGCTCAGTCTCGTCATTTTCACTTCCCCGGGACCTCCAGTTCTCAGTCGAGGCCCTCCCTTGCTCCTTACGGGGCGATATGGCCCCATTGCGATCTTCAGTGCCACTAGTGCCACCCACTGTTCCAACTGGACCTGATGTGCCTCGCTCACTCCATGCACGCTGTTCATGCACACTTTGGGACCGCTCAAATGGTTTGCTCCTGTATAATACATTGCACCTTCAGTAAGCACTTATGACCTTCACTTCAATTTGAGGAAGTTTTTTCTTCAATTTGTGTTTCTCTATTTGTTATTTTTCAAAAATTCCTTGTAATTTGCCAAATTAAATTTACACTAGATTTTATGCACTTCTATGCAAGGTCAGAGTTGTACTATGATGACAACTAATAGCTAACTGGACAGACCAAAAAGATGGTTGACATTCCAAGGCTGTAGCCAGGAATGTTCATTGGAGGGGGGAGGGGGGAGCATATAGTCGGGACTGATCTGCATGTGGGGCAATTAACAATTAATAAACACTGTTATTAAAAAACAGTTAATTACATAAATAAAAATGCTCAAGCGCATACACACACACACACACACACTCACACTCACACTCACACTCACACTCACACTCACACTCACACTCACACTCACACTCACACTCAATGATTTATAAAGTACTTTATTTGAAAATCATACTACTTTATACTATTAGATGAGGAGGGCAGAATGACCTGAGCAAAGCCCCCACCCTGGCTACAACCTTATCAAATCCACAAAAATTAATGAACAATTCAAAATGCTTGTTTACCGACTCAATCCTTGGATAAAAACATGCCATTCCTAAACTAATAGCTACATGATTTATTTCTAAATGAGCCTTGAGGAAAGAGAGAGGATTCCTATGACATAACCTATTCCTCCTGAAAATCCCAATTTCTTGTGTATCCCACTGAGTTATGCTCCCTGGGGCAAAGCTCCCCTAGCTGCCCTCTACACACGGCCCATTCCCCCTTATCTTACCTTATCCCCATTCCAAGTGTCATTGTTCCTCCTTCCCGCGGTCCCCGTGGCTCCGCCTCTTCGTCGTAGCTCAGCCCGCGACTGTAATAAGAGCCAGTGCCTCGTCCCCGGCCCCGCCCGCGGTCCACACTGCCACCCCTGCCACGCCCCACGCCATTCACTGGGGGTCTTCCTGTCTGCCGCAACACGGCGTCACTGTTTACTCCTCTCTGCCACATCCGCTGTGGATGGAGTAGCAAGATGTCAATTAAAACACACAGGAGAAGGCCTATACTTTTCATTCTGTAAACAAACCTCTATGGAGCAACAGGTATTAAAAGTATATCTTTCAGCTTAGTAGTTTAGAGGAGGGGATGAAAACCAAGTTGGGAGAAGGGGATGACAAGGAGGGGGAGGGAGAGGGGAAGTGGGAGAGGAGGAAGAGCAGGAAGCAAAGGAGGAGGAAGAGGAAGAGGAAGAGGAGGAAGAGGAAGAGAAGGAAGAGGAGGAAGAGGAAGAGAAGGAAGAGGAGGAGGAGGAGGAGGAGGAAGAGGAGGAGGAGGGGGGGGGGGGAAGGAGTGAAAGAGGAGAAGAAAGAGAAAACGGAGGGTTAGGGGGGAGAAGGGAATGAGGAATAAAGAGGGGGAGAGGGGAAAAGAGGGAGTAAGGGGAAGAATAATGGGGGGACTAACAACTCAAACGACATGAGAGATAAAAAATTATTTTGATGAGTGCAATAGCAAAAATATACATGTGCAACTAATATTCGAAGGACATAGTAACAATGACAGCAGGCATAAGATATATATACAAATTTATATTGCAAGGTTACAGGGTGTGACAGGAAGGGGAAGGGGAAGGGTAAGGGGGAGGGGAATGGGGAGGGGAAGGGGAAGGGGAAGGGGAAGGGGAAGGGGAAGGGGAAGGGGATGGGAGGAGGGGGGAAGGGTTGAAGGGTGAGAAAGAAGCACGAGGGAGTGGAAGGGAGTGAAAGGGAGGGGAAGGGAAGGGAAGGGAGTGAAAGGGAGGGGAAGGAGGGGTGAGAGGGGAAGGGAGAGGAAGGGAGGAGCGGAAGGGAGGGGGGTGGGAAGGCGGGGGTGGGGAGGGGGAGTTCTCCTCCTCGACCGGCGTCCAAAAGTGGAATATCTATTGTTATCATTTTTATCAATATTATCATGATCACCATCAGCTTTGTTGATCTTGGTGTTACTGTCATTGCTATCATTATTATGATCAATCACCAATCGTCCTTATCATCATCATCATCATCGTTATCGTTACTCTTATCTGTTGATGTTGTTACTATAATTTTCATCATTATATGTATCATTATTATTGCAACCATTATTATTGTCTATCATCATCATTATATTCATTCTATTTATCGTTATCATCATTGTTATTAATATTTTGATTATTATGGTTATCATCCTTATCATCATTACTCCTACTATAAATATAATCCTTATTACAATCATAATTAATAGTAGTAGTAGTAGTAGTAGTAGTAGTATCAGTATCATCATTATCATTATCAATATATCATTATCATCATTATTATCATCATTATTATCACCCTTATCACGATAATAGAACATAGGAAAAAATGAATAAATCATATCAAAATTTATATTACCTTTTCATTAATATTTTTTTTAGGAATAAGAATTACATTATATAACGTCTTATATAATCTTATAAAGGCCAAAGATGGTCCATAGAAACAGCAGGTGTTGCAAAGTGGCCAGTGGTGCATGTAAACACCTGTTATGATGCAAACCGACACTTGATTTTTTAATATTGCGACTTTGGTTTGTGTGTGTGTGTGTGTATATGTATATATACATACATACATACATATATGAGGAGGAGGAGGAAGACAAGGAGAGAGGGAAGAGGAAGAGGAAGAGGGAGGAGAGAGGAAGAGGAGGAAGAGGAAGAGGAAGAGGAGGAGGGGAGGGAGGAGGGAAGAGGAAGGGAAGAGGAGGAGGGGGAGGGGAGGAGGAAGAGGAGGAGGCAAAGGGGAGGAAAAGGGGAGGAGGAGGAGGAAGAGGAGGAGGGAAAGGGGAGGAGGAGGAGGAAGAGGAGGAGGAGGAGGAGGAGGAGGAGGGAGGAGGAGGAGGAGGAGGAGGGGAGGGGGGAGGGGAGGGGAGGAGGAAGAGGGAAGAGAGGAAGAGAGAGGAGAAGAGGGAAGAGGAAGAAGAGGAAGAGGAAGAGGAAGAGGAAGAGGAGGAGGAGGAGGAGGAGGAGGAGGAGGAGGAGGAGGAGGAAGAGAAAGAGGAGGAGGAGGAAGAGAAAGAGGAGGAGGAGGAAGAGGAAGAGGAGGAGGAGGAAGAGAAAGAGGAGGAGGAGGAAGGGGAGGAGGAAGGGGAGGAGGAAGGGGAGGAGGAAGGGGAGTAGGAAGAGGAGGAGGAGGAAGAGGAGGAGGAAGAGGAGGAGGAAGAGGAGGAGGAAGAGGAGGAGGAAGAGGAGGAGGATGAGGAGGAGGATGAGGAGGAGGATGAGGAGGAAGAGGAGGAGGAGGAAGAGGAGGAGGAGGGAGAGGAGGAGCACCAGTCTCTGCCTACCTGTTCATCTTCGTTCATAGGTATAAGGGCCAGGGGATCTTGAGGATGTTCAAGGTAAAGTGGCCCAAGTGCTAGTATTCCATCTGGCGGACTCTGGTGCTTGTCGAACAATGCCAACATCTCTTCGCGGCCATACCGGTGATCTGCCAACTACAGGCATAGGGTGTGCATCAACATAGGTGTAGAGTCAAATATCTTAATTTACACATTACATGCCATTGCTATCCATGTTTTCCTTAGGCATGGCAAAAGTTACAAGTGTTACCTTATACTTGTTGAGGCCAGGACTGGGGGGTGGGGAGTTTACACTACCACCATGAGAGAGAGCTCGTACCCATTCTGGGCCAAACTTGAGTGCCGTTTCTGACATGTTTACTCCAGACCGCTTGTTGGGTGAACTCACCTTGCAGCTGAAAAAAAAATGGACGAACATGT
>BOPN01000421.1:190000-200000 GCA_017312705.2 Penaeus japonicus | reverse complement strand
TTACCTCCCCTGGCATAGTAGTCAAGCCTGTTAAAAAGCATTATAACAGTAGAGACATACAAGTATAATGTATATTAGTGGGTCAACAAAATTCACATACTTCAGTCAGTCTCTGAATGAAGAGTATCCCTTGATCCAACTCTCAACCAAAGGTAATACAATTATCAGCATGTCTTAGAAAATTCTGATATGAGTTGATTTCTCTATTCAATAAAAGCACAGCAAAAAACTTCTTCAAAAAACAAACACTACATATAAATTGTATATATTTATTCCATAGATAATATACACTTTAGATACATCACATAGCATTTCTGACAGATTTGGTAACGTCGTCACTAAATGCCTAATCTTCATCAGAGTTTTCTTGTGCTGTAGGATCCATCACTACCTTTGATCTCTTCCTTGCTGGTCCTGTGTGGCAAAATATAAATGATAAGTCACTGAATAAATAAATATATGAACATACAGATATTTTAAAGTGACTACTTTGTGAAAACTTTTATATTCAATGGATTTATTATTTATTTACAAAAGACCATATATTAGAAGATCTAGTTACTTAAACCCTAAATGAATGGCTAGCTCAGAGCTTTATGCACATAGAGGACAGGAAAGAAGCAATTTTTTTTTTCTTGCCCACTGTAATACACAGGTGTTTCAATCATAACTGTTCTAATTTGGATATTCATAATATAGATAAATTGGACACTTTTTCTTCTACATGACCTTTGCTGTGTTTTGTCCAGCACACATATCTAAGAATGACCACTGCCTAATTTCTTCATTTCATGCTTGAGATTCAATTTACTGAAAAAGTGGCAACTCAGCTAAATGACAAAGAGGCAAGCAACTGGTTAGTCTGAGTCCCTAGAAAGTGCTCACCTGAAGCCAAGAACTTTTCTGCTGTTCTTTTCCTGAGTTCATCCACAGACTCGTCATCTTTGGCCCATTCTAATACCAAACGCCTGTCGTACAAATGGGTACTTAGCCTGAGAGCTTCAAATGCTTTCTGTGAAAGAAAAAATTGAGAAAAACATATATGTTCAACAATATATAAATATACATACTTTGGGAAGGGAGAAAGGAGGGAGGGAGGAGGAAAAGAGGGGGAGATGATGATAGGGAAAGGAAGAGAGGAGCAGAGTATGAGAAGAGGAGAAGGAGAGAGGGGCAGAGGGAGAGAGAAGGAAAGGGAGAGAGGATGAGAGGAAGAAAAGGAAACAGGGAGTGAGTGAGTGAGAGAGAATGGAGCAAAAAGAGAAAAAGAGAGAAAGAGAGAAAGAGAGAAAGAGAGAAAGAGAGAAAGAGAGAAAGAGAGAAAGAGAGAAAGAGAGAAAGAGAGAAAGAGAGAAAGAGAGAGAGAGAGAGAGAGAGAGAGAGAGAGAGAGAGAGAGAGAGAGAGAGAGAGAGAGAGAGAGAGAGAGAGAGAGAGAGAGAGAGAGAGAGAGAGAGAGAGAGAGAGAGAGAGAGAGAGAGAGAGAGAGAGAGAGAGAGAAAGGGGGGGAGAGATAGAGAGGGTAACGGACGGGGAGATAAAGAGAAAGACAGAGATAGAGAGAGAGGGGGAGAGAGAGAGAAAGGGAGAAAGGGAGAAGGAGAGTGAAAGAGCAAGTCTGAGAATAAAGAGTGAATGCATGTGTGTGTGTGGGTGTACTGGACACATGCAAGAACATCTAAAAAGGATAGTTATATAATTCAGAGCTTTCTTCAGGGATGTTGTCTTTATTGCATTTTTTACTGATCAGGTGGAAAGTTTAAACAGTTGAATCAGATTCCTGTTGAACTCAATGATTTGAAACTAGGCGTGTTAATGTGGATATACCTTGGCATCTTCTCTAGTGACGAACTCCACAAAGCCAAATCCACGATGTTCCTGGCTGTTCATCTTGCTTGGTAGACGCACAAATTTAAGTTCACCAAAAGTGCTGAAAATAAAGAATATGTGTAAATATAAACTTAAATAGCTTTTAGTTCTTTTATAGAATAAAGAAATAAAGATATTTTTGAGCAATGTCTCAATGTCTTAACCCATTAACGCCAGGTGACAAGATATCACATCAAGTGGTGGCAGCACCAGCCACTGGGGACAAAATATTTTGTCATGTTTTTTTATCTGGCTGGTATGCCTGGTTATCAAGCACGTACCACTTGGCCGCGGCCAGAGCAAGCTAATAGCACTAGGTGTTTGACTTACATGTTTGAAATACCTGTCTAATTAGAGTGAACATCTAATAATGGAAAACAAAATACAGCAGAAAAATAAAATTAATGGAAATATGTCTGTAGTGTTGTATGATATTGTTCTCTTCAATGGGCCAATTTCCCTTGTTCATTAAATCTCAAATCAACACCAGAGTCCCTAACAAAACTGTCTGTGTGTTTGCAAATGTACAAACACACACTTCCTCTCGCAAGGGAAGTAAGTATCACACTATGTGCTTTAAGAAAATATTAAGCACTTACGCAAAGAGTTGTCGCACTTCTTTCTGAGTGGCCTGGAAGGGGATATTCTTGACCAGAATCTTTGATGACGTTTGCTCCCCTGCTATCTGTATCATACGACTGCTCTTGGGTTTTGCTCTGCAAAGGTAAGATAGAGAATCTTAGGTTAAATAATAATAATTGATTAGTAAAACAAATAAAGCCTCAGGCTAGAGTGGAGATTGGTTTTCTTAAAATCTGTAATGTTTTATCAGATACATTTACCAGGAAACAGAATCACAGGTTCCATCATGTCTGTCTCTCACAATTATCTATTTACCTTATACAATTTTTATTCAGTGCTACATATTAATTCCCCTAAGCTTTTACTCATATTTTACTAACTTGTTTTCTACAAATGTATATCTCATTTATTAAATATTACAAAGAATAACAACTTGCAATACATACCCTAATGTCTTCTCCGATAACTTGATTTCTATGGTGTGACCTTCTAGTACAGAGTTCTGCATGTTTCTGATGGCTTTCTGTGCATCTGACCTCTTCATGAATTGCACAAATCCATAGCCTTGAGAGAGTCCATTTCGTTTGGCAATCACTACAGAAAACACTTGACCAATCCTCTCAAAATGCTGAAACATAACTTGGGTTTAATGATGCAACTCCTACACAATCATGGTGAAACAATTCTAAATGCACATAGTATGAGATAAAAATAATCATGATAGCACAGAAACAGCCAAATATCTGAATCTTTATTACTTAAATGTACAATCTATATGGCTACATATAATCACATATTTAGCTGCAACTTTTCCTTTTTTCCAGAAAATGGAAAACAATAGTGCATGTTACAAGAAATATCTGATGGAGAGAATGAGAACTGTATCAACTCATAATTCTTTGCATTATATTGCAGTTAGTTAGTTAGTTAGTTAGTTAGTTAGTTTTTTTGTTTTTTTTTATTTATAAAACAAAACATTTTGAAATATTTTGTATACTAACTGTAAAAACAAACTGTTTCATAATTCATTACATGTTCATCTTAGTCAAGTCAATTCTGAAAGAATTAAATTTGTGGATTTGACATAGCAATGCATAGTAAGGCACTGATACTTTAAGTACTAAACTCACCTGCTTCAATACATCTTCCACTGTGTTAAAGTCCAGATTTTTTACAAATATGGTTGTGTCTGGTTCAGGCTGCCCCTGGGCATGGTCCTCCTCCTTTGCATCTTTACTCTCTCTCCCTGGAAATGGGACCAGAATGAACATAAAATATGCACTTTTTATGCCCAGTTGCATAAGGAGCAATGACAAGGGTAAAGTAGAAGGCTCAAAGGTCTTTGTGTGAAAGGGGAGGGGTCAAAGAACCGAGCCTGAGCACTGACATGTGAAAGGTTTTAGTGCGAGTTGAGGGGCCAAAAGTATTAATATTAGAGAGCAGGGGCCAAGAGTCTTTATGATGTAGAAGAGTTAAAGATCTTATTGTGAGAGTGGAGAGACTAAAAATCTTTGCACTCTTTGTTTCCCATAAATTTCTTTTTGCCAAGATCAGGTCTCTATGTGTCCTTTGGGGGCTTTACTATTTAATACAATTGTTGATAAGCTGGTAAAAACTGACAGGTTTCATTCCAGCTTTTCAAATCTTTATTTCTTGATGTGAATGAGAAATATATTATATCCACTCATATATGTGGTAGTTTGTCAAGTCTTTATTTTTAAAATGTGACAAAATGAAGTTTTCTGCCAACCTTGGAAGGCTTTGTTCCTTGACTATGTAGTCTAAACCACAAATAATCAATCCTCCACTGACACCCACCTGTGTCATGTACGTCTTGGCGTCCATTGACAACAGATTACATGTAAACAAAAAACACTAAAACATGCTGCCAGTTCTCTGCACCAAAGTCCTATTTGGGATTAATATTATTATATATCTGTAGTCACTTTGGAAATATTGGCAACCAGAACTATTTCCTTTTGGTATTATGTAAAAAATTATAATAAATATACCAATAAACAATTGGAAAAATTAAATAAAAATACAAATCAAATCTGAACACCAAAATTCTGAGCCAAAATATCTGCTCACCTTTAGCAGTCTCCTCTTTGCTGTTGGGTTTGACGGCAGTGCCACTGAATTCCGACGTGAAAACGTTTAAGGGTGCCCATTCCAAGTACAGTGGCAAGTACTTGAATTTGGAATAGGCTAGGTTCTTGAAGCCCTTCTTAGCTTCACCCGGATCTAAGTATTCCACAACACCTACAAGATGAGGAAAAGGAAAGAAAATTTTAAAATGTCATTATCAATATCATTAACAATGCAACTGGAGAGAAAAAGTAAATCAAACTAAAAAAAACAACAACTTTGATGACTATCCCTCTCTTTTAAATGTGTTTATATCATTATTCATTTCATGTTAACCTGTTAATATCAGGTGACGTGATATGTCATATGGTGACAGCACTTGTTGCCGAAATGTGATATCTCGTCATGGCTTTTTTTATGGCTGGCATGCTGGGTGATTGTGTGCGCAGTAGTCAGTTGCGGCTAGATCGGGCAAATAACCATTTCCAATAGCTTTCTACTGTATATCTAAGAAAATAGTAGCTGGTAACTACATGATATTGTTGACATCATGGTAATTTCTGTTTCTGATCAGTTGAATAGAAAGATCTGGGTCAAAAAACTATTGTAAAATCAAATGTGATTGGCCAAGAAATAATATAAAATAGAACATTACTTCTGTAAAACTATTTCTAGTTTGTCGATTGCCCGTGATATCACATCATGTCAGGTCTCAAAGTACATGTACATACTTGTATGTACATGTATGATTATTTATATTGTTCTTTTCATTTTGGAAATAAAATAAGTAAAAAATATCTTACTTGATTTTGTCTACTAAAATAACTCCTCTGAACATGGCAATATTTTTACATGTTCTTACACTGTAGATGCAATCATGCAAACCATAAGAATAGGGTGGGTAAAAAACACTTTGAGAGGTTCAGTGTGGCCCCGTGCAGCGAGAAAACATCATGGAATGGAGCGTCACACGCTTGTTTTCTTCCCGGCATAAGTAGGAGTAAGTAAAAATACATCCTGTCGTGAATGGGTTAATAGATTCTTATGATTTGCCCACCTATACAATCTCCTAACTGACTTTTACTTTTGTTTCCCCATAAATATCTTGATTCCTAAGTAGAAATGATATTACCCTATATAATATCTATCCACTAAGTTCTGATCCATACAGACCTCAAATTCAAGTTAACCCACACAGGACGGGTGGTACAGCATGTGTACCGCGCATTCAAAAGCCCAGTTGCCGGGCGGCACAGTATTGTGCCAGCCATTCAATTGATTTAGGCCTAATAATAAGAACGCCCCGGCATTTGGACATTCAAGGTTAGAATTCCCCCGTCGGGAATGGGTTAAGGATCCATGAAGGCCTAGATCTATATCATATCAACCTCAAAAAATAAATAAATAATAATAATAATAATAATAATTAAAAAAAAAGGTTCAATACCTGTTACACCTGCTGGAGGTAGTACAACTCTTCCAAGCTCTCCGTATCTACAGAATAACTCTGACAGTTCCTGAGCAGTGGTCTTAGCTGGAAGATTCTTCACAAGGATGACTGTATTTGATCTCTTGATGCTGGATGCTGTGAAAGCATCAAGAGAGATGCCGCTGTCCTCGAGAAATCTGTTGTGGGAAAATGATTAAGTCTCTTTTATCATCTAGCTTTTGCCAACACTGCTTTACAGTTTTCTGAAGGTAAAACATTATAAAACTTGGTTCCTTTCATTCCAATTATATTAAAAAAATAATGTGTTAATGATTCTTCAGAAAGTTAAATACTCCTGGAGGTAAAAGTTAAAGACAAGAATATGTGATAAATATGTAACTAAATATAGAGAGATGCTGCCATAATCTCCCACAGGTGCATCTTTCTTAACCATGCAAACCATTTCTGTTAGCAGTGAGTGGTTGTATTATGTCCATGGGACCCTAATAAGTGAATAATATGTGTAGATGATGTATCTCAAACATATATGATAAGATAATCATGTATGTGAAAGCCTATCTAAAACACAATAGTGTGTTTATACTGAGTATAATCATATATATATTAGTAATATAGAATGGACATAATAACAGTAATAGCAAAAAGAGATATGTGAACAGTAGGGGAAAAATCCTCACCTTTTGGTTTCATCTACAATCTGTGTTTCTCCAAGGGCTAGATTGACAGCTACACTCTGCTTTCCCTCAGAGTTCAAAATCTGTGAGTTACAAGAAGAAAGTATGCATCACAATTTATGCATCTTTAAACACTGTTTTAACTTAGCAGCAAATTAATTTGCATGAGGTATATAAGATACTTTTAGAGAAGGTAAAAGAAAGTCATTATAATAGCCCACTATATCAAAAGGTTTAAATAATGTAAAGTAGGCCACTCTTAAATGTCAGCAGAAAGTAAAACACCGATGAAGAAGAAGAATGAGATTTTCATCAAGTTCTTCTGTTTACTACTGATGAGCGATGAAAAAGAATGCAAACTATAGCTCATTCTTTACAATGCAAGTAAATGGTCTTCATAAGGGATACAGAATGCAGTGAGGTCCTACCCAACAACCATTTTAACATGGAAGAACTCTACATAGTCATAGAGGGAAACCAAAAAGTCAGCTTGGAAAATCCAAACAGAATTTTGTCTAATATCATTCTATCCCTAGCATTTTTTTAGTTTAATCCCTATACTTACACCTTACAAATATGTTTTTTTCTATAATAACTATGAAGAAATGGGATGTTCTTGTACACATTTAGAATTTATGATGTCATTCACTCCAGCAATGTCTAGTTTTCATCACAAACTTTTGCAACTGACAATGGGAGTCTACATGTACTGTCCACTAGTTTGTTTATATCTTTTCTCTCTCTCTACCCATATATATGGCTCCCAAGGGATTAGCTACCAAAGAGTCACTTAGTGGGACAACCTGAATAATTACAGCATTAGTAACGATAATAACAGTAACAGAAAAAAAGCTTTTTTTCCTAAAAATTCAAAGAAATCCGTAAACAGGTGAGGTCAATTGAGCCAGCTAATGGACTCCTAGGAGTAAGAGCTTGTGGAAGGGGGACCATCTTATAGAGTAGGGGTTGATTTGGACAAAGTGAATTAACCCCTAAAGGACATGCCTACTACTTTTAGTTTTGCTCAGGTGAAGACATGGGCACCCTGTTCAAATATCTCACAGGAAGAAATATTTGCACGTTTCAAAAACTAGTGTCTTGTAAGATTGGATGCTTATTCCCATTTTCTTTCCTATTTTAGAGGTAACTGTGATAATTTCATTAAATGTGAGGAGTTACTGTGATAGCTTTTTAAATTTTGATGCTCCACTGTGCAGTCTGTATTCGATACATCAAAATTAAATGTACATTTTCTGATATGCAAATTCAAGCTAAATCTAAAATTTAGCTTACTGAATCTTGAAAAATCATACCCTAATTGCAGCTGGGGGGACAGACATGCTGCAACCTTTGTGGCTTTAAGGAGTTCAAAAATGATTTGGAAAATAAATTTGAAAAGTACCCTAATTTCAGATTGGGTTGTGTAAGTTCCACCTTTTCTAACATGTGTGATAAACTTAGCTCCAACACAATTCCTCCTATTTCAAATTGTTTTGTTTTGGTGGAAAAAAACAGTCAAACATCTGGAAACTCATAAAAAAAACTTTGTATTTCAACTTTCTTCTTTTTGAGAGAAATAACAGTTTTTAATTGAATAGGAAAAAATAAATAGAGCAACACTTCCTGCTGAGGACATGATATCACATCAAGGCATTTTTAATGGCTGGCATGTCAGGTGGCCGCAGCCTGAGCGGGTGAATTGCCCAAGGTTTTAGGCCTACACTCGTCAAAATATCCCAGTGTTGAAACCAAAGGCAAACCCACCCCAGCATTATTGGGTTAAAACAAAACATTTTATAAAATTTATACTATAATAGTCTCTAAAATCATAGTAATGCTACTGCATGAAAGCTTTACTGAGAGAACAATGGTGGGGTTCATCAGGCAAAGGGAGGAAAAAATTATGAGGTATTTTGTATAAAGCTAATAATTTAAAAACGATAAACAAACACAAGCACACACACACACACAATATATATATAACACAAACACACACACACACACACACACACACACACACACACACACACTCACACACAGCCTTCCTGATGGGAGAAGAAGAAGAAGAAGAAGAAGAAGAAGAAGAAGAAGAAGAAGAAGAAGAAGAAGAAGAAGAAGAAGAAGAAGAAGAAGAAGAAGAAGAAGAAGAAGAAGAAGAAGAAGAAGAAGAAGAAGAAGAAGAAGAAGAAGAAGAAGAAGAAGAAGAAGAAGAAGAAGAAGAAGAAGAAGAAGAAGAAGAAGAAGAAGAAGAAGAAGAAGAAGAAGAAGAAGAAGAAGAAGAAGAAGAAGAAGAAGAAGAAGAAGAAGAAGAAGAAGAAGAAGAAGAAGAAGAAGAAGAAGAAGAAGAAGAAGAAGAAGAAGAAGAAGAAGAAGAAGAAGAAGAAGAAGAAGAAGAAGAAGAAGAAGAAGAAGAAGAAGAAGAAGAAGAAGAAGAAGAAGAAGAAGAAGAAGAAGAAGAAGAAGAAGAAGAAGAAGAAGAAGAAGAAGAAGAAGAAGAAGAAGAAGAAGAAGAAGAAGAAGAAGAAGAAGAAGAAGAAGAAGAAGAAGAAGAAGAAGAAGAAGAAGAAGAAGAAGAAGAAGAAGAAGAAGAAGAAGAAGAAGAAGAAGAAGAAGAAGAAGAAGAAGAAGAAGAAGAAGAAGAAGAAGAAGAAGAAGAAGAAGAAGAAGAAGAAGAAGAAGAAGAAGAAGAAGAAGAAGAAGAAGAAGAAGAAGAAGAAGAAGAAGAAGAAGAAGAAGAAGAAGAAGAAGAAGAAGAAGAAGAAGAAGAAGAAGAAGAAGAAGAAGAAGAAGAAGAAGAAGAAGAAGAAGAAGAAGAAGAAGAAGAAGAAGAAGAAGAAGAAGAAGAAGAAGAAGAAGAAGAAGAAGAAGAAGAAGAAGAAGAAGAAGAAGAAGAAGAAGAAGAAGAAGAAGAAGAAGAAGAAGAAGAAGAAGAAGAAGAAGAAGAAGAAGAAGAAGAAGAAGAAGAAGAAGAAGAAGAAGAAAAAGAAGAAGAAGAACAAAAAGAAGAAGAAGAGGAAGAAGAAGAGGAAGAAGAAGAAGAAAAAAGAAGAAAAAAAGAGAAAAAGAAGAAGAAAAAAAAAGAAAAAGAAGAAGAAAAAAAAGAAAAAAAAGAAGAAAAAGACGGGATGTTACTGACTTAAACAAACTGTTTCATAAAAGAGAAATTATTCACCTGCAGCAGCTTCCTCTTCTTTCACGATTGCAGGAAGGATATGTAATACTCGACCCTTAAAAGTAGTTCCATCAAGCTCTGTCATGGCCTTGACTGCATGCTCTGGAAACATGTAGGTGACCTGTGCAAAACCCTTAGCTCTCCGTCTGTACTTGCAAATAGGGAGG
>BOPN01000421.1:142500-152500 GCA_017312705.2 Penaeus japonicus | reverse complement strand
ATATATATACATATAGTTATTATTTATAGATATATTATATTTATGTGATATTTATTTTTGTATATATATCTATATGATTTCATATATATGTATATATTATATTTGCATATATGTAAACATTATTATATATACTTCTATATATTTTTAAATGAGTATATATATATATGCATTTATAGTTAAATGTATATCTTTATATAGATACATATATATATTGCTTATATGTACATTTGTATATGCGTATTTCTATAAATCTGTATATATACATAAATGTATATATATGCATATATACATGCATATATATATAGATATAGCTATATGCATATATGTAATAATATATATTTATATATTTATGATTATATAGATTTATTTATATGTATATCTATTTGTATATGTAGCTCTATATATCTATATATATTGCTCTATATATATACTTATAGCCATATGTATAAGTATATATGTCTATTTGTATATAACTATACATGTATTTGAATATACACATACATATATATTTTATGCTTTTACATAGGTTTGTATCTTATCTATATATACATTGCTATCTACACAATCATACATTCAAAGTTTTTGCACACTTGATAAGAAAGAGATGAGTCTCATCCTCAATTTTATATGCCACGTCACTATCCTAAGCCCTGCTTCTCTACTGCTCAGTAACCATTTGACACATCACAAACACATCCGTTTTCTTTTTTCTTCCTTTTTTTTATCAGGCTCTCCAAATCAAAGACAAAATTTACTATTTGTAAGATATGACAATTTATGTATTACCATCTGAAGGGGAGGGGGGATAGATTGGCTAAGGAATTGTAGTGTTGAGGGGATAAGTGTGATGTGTATGATCCTGTGAGATTATTAGTATTATAGCCTTGGCCTTGACTCATTACTCTCATGGTTATTAAACATTTATAGGAAGTTTCACTTTCATTGACATAAATGAGGTAAGAGGGATGTTTTGGAATATGGGGATAGATAGAACAGAAGTAATGCCATATGAAAATTTATATGTCCAAATTTAGTCAAAATCAGAAGTTAAGAAAAGAAAAACTGCAATCCTTGAAGTATTTTAAGGTTTGTCACCAAGATAGTTAAGAATCTCTTGTGATATGCCAAACCATGACTGTAACTCGTAAGCTCTTGAGCAAGGGAAAATGGATGTCACTATTATAATAAGAGACTTAAAACCCAGTTATGCTTATAACATAAGTATATGAATAAATTTTTGAAAAATAGGGTTACAGTGGGATAATGTATTCTTGGGATTAGTTTTAAACTAGATCAAGTTACTTGTATTTTATTTTAAATTAGTTGTCTGAAAATGAAGCTGCAACAAATTCTAACCATTGTATGGCCAGTTCTTTTGAAGTGATGTTGCTGGGCCCTGACTCCCCTGTGGGGCGGCGCACCGGTGGACTGAGGGCTCCAAATATCCCTTACGAAGGCGATGAGCAAGGGTAAGGAGCCGAGCATTCCACTGAAAATGGGGAGACAATTTAGAGCTGGTTCATGTGTCTGAAGTCAGTCAGGCTTGGAAGTGGATTTACTTGTGGGTTTTGCACACTGGGGGGTATGAACTCTTAGTGAATGGTTCTCAATGTAGTGCAGAGTCCCAACCTACCTGTGAGCCTAGGCAATCAACTATACTGTGAGGGCATTTACATGTACACTGCTTTGAGTACACATATTTATTGGTTGTCTTAGTGTAGCTGTCTTCAAAAGATGTGCTTTGTTTGGTAATGTTCAATGCTTTGCTAATTATAATCTGTACTATTATCACTTCAATTTCGCGTAATATTTTTATCCAGTATATATGAGTGTGTATATATATATATTGTATATGGTTATATATTTATATTTATATGTATATTTATTATAGATATTTATATGTATACATATATATAAACATACACATACATTTATGTGTGTATATGTATATATATTTATGTTTAATTATATGTATATACTTACATATAAGTATATTGTGTATATACATATATATATGTGTATTTATATATTCATATGTGTATATATACATATGAATTTATTTATATATATATACAAATTTATATACATATGTGTAATTTTATATATACATACATATATATGTACATATATACATATGTACATATACATATATGTGTATGTATGTAAACATATATATACATATAGATATAGATATACATATAGATACATACACACATACTGTGTATATATATATGCGCATTTGTACATAAATATCTATATCATTCATATATATATATTTTATATATACACATAGGCATATATAGATAAATATGTATATATACACATAGATATACATATATTTTTATATATATATACATATGTATATATATGTATGTATGTATATGTATAGATATATGAATATATGTATGTTTATGTATATATATTATATATGTGTGTCTGTTTGTGTGTATTTATATATATATATTTTTAAATTGTTTTATTCAGTTGATCCAGATATGTACATTTCCGATGAACATACTTGAAATATGACTGCCCTTATCAGAAAGAGTTATTGCTGCTAGTTCTTACTAGGATAGGAAGTCTTGATATCTGGCTTGTGTTATTGAGTCTGCTCTGTTTGGTGTGGGATGGCAGTTTTTGGAAGGATAGCTTTCCTTTTAGAAAGAACATGCAGCGTGAAAAATGTGATATTAGCTCTACCCTCTTTTCAAAGATTATGGAAGGATCAGTCAGATTCCGAGTAGTATGATTAAAGTTATGGGGATAGGCCAAAAGCAGTAACCTTTTTTTTTTCCTCCAGATTTTATTAAGTATATATATAAAAAAAATAATCTTTTGTCACTTTGATTAATAGTTTTTGATATTCACTTTACCACCACAATTAGTTATTTCTAAAGTTATTTGTTATAAACTTCTTTTTTTTAGTACTATAATTTAAGATTGATTGTAATTAAATATGCATGAATGACATAGACATTACTATTTCTGTTCATTATTATTATAGCTGTCTTTATTTTTCCCTAACATTTCATTGTTACTGTTATTTACTAGCTAATATTTGTTACTTTTATCATTACAGCTATTGCCTTTGAATTTCTTGATAATTTTTTTTCTTAGTTTTTGAAGTGGTTATTGGCTTGTGTATCATATTAATTATTTATATTAAAAATATTTAGTTGTGTCATAGCAGAAGTACCAATGAAATTGTTACAAACATATGTCTTTGATATTGTTGCAGCTGCTATTTTGTAATTTCTTGTGTTAAGAATTCTATTGGTCACTGTTACCAGGTGGACATTCAATGTGGTTTATTTCTGTACTTAGAAGTGTCATTATCTGTCAATACTGGAATGCACTATTAGATTATTACATTTTTATTCATTTGCACTCATTATCTCTGGAGTTTAAAAAAATTATTTGGATTACTACATTCATAGTTATTGTGTTTTACTATTTCTGCATGATTTTAGGATGATGGGAATGCAGTCATTAACCCATTTGTGCTGGTTGATATCCTATCACGTGGTCGAAAAATATTCCTAGACCTGGGTGACGTCTTGAGACGACATGCATTTTCTTGTTGAGTTCTGGGAGGGGCAGTTGTGATGTGCTGAATCGTCAGCAATAGATTGCCAGATTGTTGTTAAATATAATCACTTTACATAATTTCTTAGACGGTTACTTTAGGTGTTTGAGTGTTAGAAAATGAGATGTAACACATTAAAAAATGTCACAGAAAACTATGTGATATTGATGAAATTATGGTAATTTCTGCTTCTTGATGGGTTGAATAAAGAGATCTGAGTCGAAGAACTATTGTAAAATGAAATGTTGGCCAAGAAATAAAATAAAGTAAAAAATTACCAATGCAATACTACTTCTAATTTGTTGATTACCCATGATACCACGTCATGTCACGTCACGAAGTACATGTATATACTCATATGTTCATATATGATTATTTATATTCTTTTTGTTTTGGCAAAAAACAATATATATATAAAACGTTTTTTGATGCCCCAATAAGAGATTGCTTCCACTTTCCATTGGTATTTTCACATAGAAGTGAAGAATATAGGCAAAGTTCAATAAAAAACTAGAAAGGTATAACTGTAACATGTTTTTGAACTAGGATAACTCCTCTGAACATGGTATTATTTTTATATTGTAGATGCATTCATGAAAACACTAAGAATAGGGTGGGTGGAAAAATGTTCTCAGAGGTTCAGTGTGGCTCCGTGCAGCGAGAAAACACCCTGCCCCGAAGTGTCACATGCTTGTTATCTTCCTGGCTTAAGCGGGAGTAGGCGAAAATGTCATGAATGGGTCAATACAGGAGGGAAAGTTGATACATTGTTGAAGAATCTAGTAGTTCAGTTTTGGTTCTTTTGTAGTAAGTTAACGAGGGCTGCTGATTTTCAGTGTTCAACCCCCCAAATAAATGCTTGCTCCTAGGGGTGGCATAGGAGCATGGTGAAGAGTTACTTAACTTATACCATCCTCCCATGACATTGTGCAACTAAAAATTAAGGCTAGAGCATGCAAGTGTGGACTGTTTGCAGTTTTTTTTATATGGAGTATATACTATTTTATCCCATAGTTGTGGAACCTGTTACCAAAATTTTATTACAGAATTTTTTGCTTGTGGTTAAACATCCTTATATTTTAAAGTCAAGGATATTTTTGTTGCAATTCAGATGCAGAGGGGAGGGGGGGAGATTTAGAAATTAAATTTCAGACCCAGACTTGACAGGCATCTAAGTTCTTGATAGCTGGACACTACAGCCTTTTCTTCCACAGGTGCTTTAGTAAAAGCCATGTTTTGAGTTTGTGACACCTTGTGCTTGAGAACTAGTAGCTCTTCCTAGTTCACAAGGTTTTCTATTTCTCATATTTGCCAGTCACTGCTGTGTCACAGAGCTTTGATATTCAGTACCATTTTTATGGATTCTATCTGATAAAGGGATTCTTAAGCCCTATTTTTTTCATTTCCAGGAAAATGTTTGTTGGAGGCCTGTCCTGGGAAACGACTCAGGAGTCCTTGCAGCGGTACTTTGGTCAGTATGGAGAAGTTATTGACTGTGTGGTGATGAAGAACAGCGAGACAGGAAGGTCTAGGGGTTTTGGCTTTGTGACATTTGCAGACCCCAACAAGGTGGATGTTGTTCTGAAGAGCGGCCCTCATGAACTGGATGGGCGCACAGTAAGTGGAATATTATCCTGAAGTTACTCCGACGAGAATGTGTCTCTTGACTTAAATCTTTTTTCTTGTGATGTATGGTCAATATAAATAGGGGAGATAATAGATATTTAAGCAATAGACACACTGATATATTTATAAAAATTAATTATTTAAGTTGGTTGGACTAATATCCATGAACTTTTTTTTATTCATATATTACATTTTATATTTTCAGATTGATCCCAAAGCTTGCAATCCTCGCAGCATGCAGAAGCAGAAGAAAAATGGAAATTGGCCCAAAGTGTTTCTTGGAGGCTTGCCCTCCAATCTTACAGAAACAGACCTCCGTAATTTCTTCTCGCGTTATGGTGCTGTTATGGAAGTTGTCATAATGTTTGACCAGGAGAAGAAGAAATCAAGAGGTGAGTTTCTTGTTTTTTGTAATATGTTTTAAATGTCATTTGTTTAAATTACACTATTTCAAAGATTAAGCATTCCTCATGTTTTATTCAATTATCACTTCGTTTCCTTTCCCAGTTTGTTAGGGAAGAAGGATATTAAAACTATTAAAAAAGTTAGAATTATGAAAGGAAAGGAGACATAGATAAAAAATTATTTTCTAACACCTACCACTGCCTCCTGTGCCCCCACATCTCTCTCAATGCCTCGTTCCTCTATTCCCCTTTTTTATCCTCTTTTGCTATGGCTCCATCTTGATATCTAACTTGTAATGAGGTTGATAATGAAGTCGGCTATCTTATTGGGCAGATATATATTTGTTTGCAATATGTTAGAATAAATTATAATGAGAAAAACAGAGACAGATCAGCAAACACACACACTCATACTCTTACTCATACTCATTTGTGTTCGGTCACTCACACTTAACACACACACATTCACACACTCACAAACATTCACACTCACACACATTCACAATCTCACACACATTCACACTCTCACATACATTCACACTCGCACACATTCACTCTCTCTCACACATTCTCTCTCTCTCTCACACACACACACTTACACATACATATGCGCATGTGTGCACTCACACTGACATGACAGACATTCATTCAAACACACATGAAAGTAATATTGAAGATTCAGATGGTTTTGTATACTTTATAGACTCCCATTGTGAGTCATGTATATGTGACTTGATTGCACTTTTAGGGAGAATTAGCCAAGTCCATATTATATTTATTATGTAATTTCTTGTTTAGATATATTGTGTGGCGTAACTGTATGATTGCTGCATGTATTTATTATATAACTTGATGCAGTATTACTAATTTGGTATAAGGCATCCTCTACTATATAAGTGTTGATGTGGCTCATAAGAATGTAATTTACACTTCTCTTTAAGAAAGTAAAGGCAGATCTTTGTGTTAGAGGATATTCTCACTAGTGTGGTGACAGACAATTAGGCCATTATATTGGGCGTTATCCTCCTATGGCTTGTTTACTTTTAACCTTTTATTTTTTATTTTATTTTTTATTTTTTTTTATTTTTTTTTATCTGAAACTGTTTTTGATATCCTTTTATAAATGGGCTTCTACTGGCACAGCAACAACACAGTACACTCTAATAGTGGAAATCAATGTAAAAGAGCACTGGATCATGTAAAGTTGAATTACATTTATTTTCTTTCCCAAAATTACAAAAGAGCAGATTTGGTGCTAAAAAATATGAAAGTGTCTTTGATGAAATCCATTTCCATAGCCTTGTGTAGTTAAACATATTGTATAATCATCAAAATGGGTCTTGTTAAACCTACGGAATCTGCTCACAGTAACTGGTGCCTCAAGTATTATGGCAATACACAAGAAATAATTTCTTGATAAGATTAAATGCCTGGCTCTGAATGTAATTTATCCTCATTAAGAAAAAAAAAAGAAAATAATTAGTTATTTTAGAAGTGTCTATTACTACTGTAAATATCTAGTTTGCCTATATATTTCACTTTTTTCTTAATAATTATTACTTTTCTTTTATATATTTTAATCTTACCAGTGTGTGATATTGTTTGTTTTTAATTTAGCCAATCCAGACAATTTGCTTGTCAAGAGTTGAATTAAATTTATTTTCTTTCACAAAATTACAAAAGAACAGATTTGGTGCTAAAAAATATGAAAGTGTCTTTGATGAAATCCATTTCCATAGCCTTGTGTAGTTAAACATATTGTATAATCATCAAAATGGGTCTTGTTAAACCTACGGATTCTGCTCACAGTAACTGGTGCCTCAAGTATTATGGCAATACACAAGAAATAATTTCTTGATAAGATTAAATGCCTGGCTCTGAATGTAATTTATCCTCATTAAGAAAAAAAAAAGAAAATAATTAGTTATTTTAGAAGTGTCTATTACTACTGTAAATATCTAGTTTGCCTATATATTTCACTTTTTTCTTTATAATTATTACTTTTCTTATATATTTTAATCTTACCAGTGTGTGATATTGTTTGTTTTTAATTTAGCCAATCCAGACAATTTGCTTGTCAAGAGTATTGTGATGTATACATTTCCAGGACTACCATACTGTGATAGACATATCCTGCAACCTGTAATGCTTACAATATACTATATTTGTACAATAATTTTTAGGTTAAAATTTCTTTTATGTCACCACATTTCTCATCATAGGCCTAACAATTGTCAGTGATACTGATACATATTTTTGTATTAGTGAATTATTATTATCACCTATAACTTTCTAACTGTGACTATCATCAATTGACTATTTGCTCTTCCCACCTTCAGTTTGAGAGATTGCTAGTGATCACCCATGAAATCACAAAGAAGTGGATACCTGACCACTCTTAGTGTTGATGAAGAAGAGGCACTTTATAGAAATACATAGATGTTCATTGAAGATCTAGCCTGAACAACAGACAGATGTAGAGAGAAAGATGACAATATATAGTGGTGATAGTTATCCAAGATGAATAATGTAAAAATTGTTTTGTGATCAACTTTTTATTAATAATTTATGCCTGATTACCACTACAGATTATTTCTATGAAAGTAATTGAATATATACTGTATTTTAAAGAATATGTTCAAAACATAAATGAAAAACAGGCAAGTTGAATAACCATGTTCCTTCTATAAACTGATTGAAGGGTGCTGGGAAGTGAGACTAGGCCCTTTTAGAAGATCGTAAATATGTATATGCACTCTTGTGTGTGCTCACACTCACACAATCTATATTATTTCCCCATATACTGTTATGCATTCCCATATTCCCCTTCTAATATGTTCACATATACAAACATGTCATTTTATACCTTTATTTTTCAAGTTGTACACAAGTAAGAATTGGAGAAAATGACATGAATATATCTAGAAGTTATTTTTGTGTATGTGTTTGTATGTAGTGTGTTTATAGTTACGAAACAAACAAGCCAGTAGAAGCTGTTGTTGAATGATTGTTATTTGCTCAAAAGTGAAAAGGCAGACACCTTTTCTATTGTTGAAGTAGACAGGCCCATCAGCCCATTAGTTATATGAACTATCATGTTTGGGGTGGGTGAACAATAATGAGGTCCTCACCTAAACAAATTTTTTCATTGCCAAGATATTTGAATCATTCAGTCATAATTTTACTCAGACCAACAACCTACCCACTTGCTCACTAAATGTGACCTTGAAGACATTGGAAATATATTATTTGGTACTCCACAAATATCTTTATTAAAAAAAAAAAAATACCAGTATGACATTCAGTTTCATGCTGGGAAAGCATTGCAAATGTCACTCTGGAGTTTTACATGATTAGGTATAAAAGACTGAGAATGAGAATTTAAATGGAGTATATTCATATGAAATGGGTCATTTAAAACGGGAGAAGAAACAAGCCAGTTAACAGAGTAGAAATTGTTTTAGGTGTCATACAACACTTCCTATGGGATTTGTGTATGTGACTTGATCAGTTAGTTATGAATTAATCAAGTTGCTTGTGCACATACAACACATCAAATGTTAACTTCATTATTTGCTGACAGTTGTAAAACTGCTTCACAGAGTAGATGAGAATGATTGAATGGATACGGTTTTATTCTTTAAAAAATACTTTTTAAAAAATGATTGGTGCTAAACTTTGTTGACTGGATGTTTTGCTTCCTTCATGTCAGTAGCTGCACATTAGTTGTGCTTCTCTCTTGACCTACACTGAGCCATGTGGATAAGTTGAGGGATGAGGGTGGGAGACCTTTGTGTTGACAATAAGTGTAGCAAAACTGCATCCGTCACAATAGATAGTGCACAATAGGTAGGTCCATATCTCTCCTCACTAAGCTAAGATGTTTTTCTGTTTGGTTGTCACTACACTAGGCTTTGGATTTTTGTCCTTCGAAACGGAAGAGGCTGTGGATAGAGCGGTGGCAGAGCACTTTGTCAACATTAATGGAAAGCAGGTATTAGTCTTAAGTATTTGTTCTAATGACTTTATGGAGTTGTCTTTTCTTTGTTCTCTTCAGTTTCATAGGCTCCATTCAGTTCAGGCAGGTAACTGGATGGAGTTTAAAATACCAATTATTAACAAATTGCCAAAGATTACTATGTATGACAAGCATCATACACTATATAAATAATAAAGACTCAGAGGGCTTAAAAACCTTTGGTGTTAATCAGTCAGTAATGTTGATGAATAACAGAAAAGGCAACTATTTTGTGGCATTGTGTAAGTGCAACATTTGCAAGGGTTTCATTGATAAAGATAAGTCAAGTTTAGTACAATTAATTTCTTAAACTTTTATTGATTCTGGAGAAAGTTGCACTTCCACTTATTGAGCAAGTTGCATGGT
>BOPN01000421.1:135000-137500 GCA_017312705.2 Penaeus japonicus | reverse complement strand
CTGCTAATAAGGGGTTTGGACAAATAAAAACAGTCCATTACTATTACTTTAGCAAATTTATTTGTTAATACAGACTTGAATATGGCAGAACACAAGTAGCCAATTTCCCTAGGATGTAGCCCAGTTAAATAAGCTAAATACTTGTTGTGTGCAGCCACAAGGTACCTATGATATAATCTGTCAATTGAATGTGGGCTGAAGTAATGAAATAAAACTAAAGTTAGTGCATGTTACAGGGAACAATTACGATCTCCAAGAGATGTGGGTTCAGACCAGTTCCTTTAGCATTGTATTTAGTTTACCCCTAAGGTCCTGAGCCTCACCCAAAAGTTCAGTTTTATAGATAAACGTTTGATAGGCCTAGGTACATACCTACTAAATTTTTGTTGATGTAGTCAGTGTTTTTCTCAATCATCATCATCATCATCATCATACTGTGGCTTGTTTCAAAACAATTGAATATGTTAGCTCACACCAGTTCATTGATTTAAAACTTGAAAGGTTGTGGTTATCTAAAATTGTATCAGCCTAAAGCAGAGTTCAAAATGAATTGTAATTGACCGTGAAATTGACATGTGCCCCCAGTTTCCCAAAAGAACAGGTGTAAGATGTGCTGGTCTGCAGGTTATTGTTAGATATAGTTGGAGTCATTTGGTATGAGGTCTTTTGAATTATGGTTAGATGGGGAATGTCTCTTGTTACTATTTAAAGTATACAATCCAGGTTAATTTTTCTGTTTTGGAGATCGTGAACGCAGGAAAAGTAGAATTAAGTAGTATATGAGGAGGTAAATCTTTTGTCCAGCAATACGAGTTTTGGAAAAAGGCAATGTTGTTAAGGAGTATGTCTGTGGGTACTTTGTTGCATAGAGCATTTAAGGACCAAGAATTTGTATTTCATAGAAAGTAAGATTGCCTATATCTTGAGGATGAGAAAGGATGTCAAAGTTCAGTCCCTAAATCCATTTCATTATTTCCATTATTTCTGCCCTTTCATTGTTAATATACATGCAAGTTTTTATTTTGACCCCTCCACCCCCAGCACAACTGTCAGATATGGCCTCATAGTACCTAGCTAAGTTAGCGGGAATATAAGAATACTGCACGTGTGTAATTCTGAGTAATACCCATTTCTGTGCATGTTTTCTGTCAGAATATTGGTATATTTGGAGTTTATTAACAAAATATATGTAGTGTTTGTATTAATTCATATGAACCGAAGGTTAATGGTTTAATTATACTTGCATGTATTAAAATAAGAGAAAGTATCATATAACTAATTTTATTAATATACTATTCATAACATTAATTTGCAATTTTTCAACATGAAAATTTCTGTTTGAGTGATGAACTAATTAGGCTGACATAAACACTCCTTTCATGTTGCTGTTCCACATATGACAACATCATTTGGTGTAGGTCCCCAAGTCTTCAATGGGTACCAAACAAGCATGAGGGTAGAGTTATAGAAGAAGAAGAAGAAGAAAAAAAATGATAATAATAATATAGTGCACCGTACAAGAAGTTGCTCAAACTTAATCTCAGTTTCCATGGAATATTGTCTTTTACAGTTTGTCTATTATTAGGTTTTTCTGTCAGCTAGGATGGAGGTTGAATGTTAGTGGGAAGGAGGGGAAATGTACTAGTCTTAAGTATCTGAACCATTTCCATTGTTATAAATCTGCATTTTGCACATAACCTGATGTAAGGTTTCTCTAGTTTTGTAATATGGGAATGTCAGGTAATTTAAGTGAGAATGGGTTCTTCAGTTCTATCTTTGCATTGCTGTCAATGGATCATCATAATTTTTTTTTTCTCTCTCTCTCTCTCTTGCTCTCTCTCCAGCATCTGATAATTTGAGGAGCTTTGAGAATATCCACCTTGTTAGATTGGTTTGGTTTGCTTTAGTTATATAAACTGGCAGTTCAGACTTGGTAATTAGTTTTTTTTCTCTCGTGTTTGTGTCCGTTGTTGCCATTAATTTTGAAGGTGAATAAATCTATGTAACTATTGGGTATAATTTTTATAAGGAATTTATCAAGGATATCCACCTAATATTGGTAGTGTTTACTGTACTAAATAATATAGATTAGGGGAAAAAAACCTATAATATGAATGCAACTTTTCCAGGTGATCCCTATGGCCGTAATGCTCCACTAAATGCCCTTGTAACTGGAGCTCCTGGTGCCCCATCCCCTAATCTGGCTGCTGCTGCTGGGCCTCAACCTGGGGGCAAGGCATCAGCAGACTACAGTTCTTGGGGTCAGTACAACTACAACCAGATGAGTGGGGAGAACTCTGCAGTGGCAGCAGCAGCTGCAGCATTCAATCATGGACGTGGATACAACGATGGTGGGGCACAGGGACAAGCACCTGCCCACCAGGGTGAGTAAGTATAAAGTGCATTTGTTGGTCTTTTCATGGATGCCCACTCACTGATCTTGTTTGTGTTTCATTTATAACACAAACATATTTTATCATCTCTATACATAAAATATTGT
>BOPN01000421.1:125000-130000 GCA_017312705.2 Penaeus japonicus | reverse complement strand
CTTTGTCAAAATCTTTATAAGATTTTGAAGAGACTGATAAGTTTTTTGTAACCTGCAAGTGAAGAAGGGTGGGGTGTTTTGCCGCGTCAACGACCCGTAAGTAGTTGGTGTTATGACTGCCGTGTTTGCAACATTGCCCTGTGGAACTGTTTGTGTTGCAGCTCTTTGTGAAGTAAGTGAGTGTGTGCCTACAAGCACACATGAATCATGCTCAAATCATTATTATTACATTAAGACTGAGTGAGCCAGGAAATTTAAATGTTTAGATGTATTACATTACAGCGTTGTCGTAATATACAACATCATCAGGGAAAATTTTGAATTAAGTAGATCTTCTATACAGTGATGAAAATCTTTTTTATTTGAACTTTGTACATATAGAGTTAAGGCTGCAAAACTAGATGAGTGCCACATTTTAGAGAGTAAATCTAGAAATAGTTAATTTGTACAATCCTGCTAGTTCTGTACAGCAGCAGATCAACGGCAAAATATAAACAATCGAAAAAAAGTTTTGTTTTTTTTACTTCCCTGCACAACAAAATCAGACTGGAGAAAAATGTCCAAATTTTATATCCCTTTATTATACAATTCGAGTGGATTAATTTTATTCAGAATAGTGTTTTGTGATGAAGCACAAGCAGAAACATGTAGAGCTGGATTAATGTATATAATTTTGAGAGCTAAAGTGGAACCCATAATTGGATTGCAAATGTAGTGGGTGATATTACAACGATTATCCTAAAAAGAGGGAAAGTGTTCCGAAGAAAAATGTTCAAGCAAAATAAATAGTATTCTCTAAAGTAATCCTTTTTCAGGATATAAATCCCCATTTCTGCAAAATTCAGATTATATCGTTTCAAATATATCGACCTATCTATCCTTAACTTTCGCCGTCAGATCAAATCTAGATGACCAAGGAATAAGCCACTATCTTATTTACCTTGTGTTACTATGAAATTCGCCGCAGGTCGTAAAACCCTGCTCAGTATCGACACCTCTAGAAAGAAAACCTAGGTGGTAAACCAGCTATTGTCTGGAAAATTGTGCTTTAGAACACGTTCACATAACCTATTCATACAGATAACACCTACACACAAACTTGGCCACACTGACATCGGTCCAAATGCGCGAGCACAACCCAAACCTGCATATAGTCTACACAAATACATTGGCATGTAACGGTATCCATGACCAATGTTTAGAAGACAAGTCGGTATCTCTGAAAACCAAAAAATGGCTCCTCCAATCATTAGCCTTCGAAATTCCCACAAATGATCGGAAAATAAATTTTTCGAGCTTTCTACATGTTTGTTGGTTATTTAAAAAAAAAATGGTGGTATTTGGAGAGTTCTATGAATGTCGAAAAAGGTTTTGTGGTTCTTTAAGGGATACCACATGTGGTCAGCCTTATCAAACTCGTTATGATGTCAGTTCAGTGAGGTAACTAACGTACACTCGGATTAATAGATCCTGTCATTTTTTTAAAAACTAGATCACATATCACGTTACTGTGATGGCTAGAGAGCCTCGAGGCTCTCCAATTCCCTTTGTGGTAGTGTTAGGATCAACCGTCTTACCATTCCAGCACCAGTACTCGGCGGAAGAAGCGTGTGTGGCCACACACTAGTAAATAATGCGATAATGTGGCCTCTAGCGCACCACAATGCTCGCTGCATCGATAACTTTCCTCAATTGTATCAAATAACTGCTATATTCAGTGATAATCCAGTCTTAGTCTATGCATAATCACCTTGGCACACCCTGATCTGATTGCAAAGAGCGTTAGTGGCTCATACCCTGTGACATCACTAAACCACCTGGTAGACGGGGATTCTGGCTTCCTGTGGAGTTGTACGACCCCAGCATGAACTAAACCTCCAATCTGCGTCCTTGAATAGCTCTGCATGGGTTTTGATCATGTCGTTCGGGGGCCAACCCCTGCCAAGCTCCGCCAGTATGTCTATGACTTTCCCTGAATGCCTATGAGGCTAGGGACCCAATTTAAGATAACGCACCTACCTTGACCGAGAATATGTTGTGCAAGCATGAAAATATGATCAGTGGGTGTACCATGTTGCAGGCAGTCGAAGGCTACCCTGGAGTCTGTGTATATAACATGTCCCCCTTTTCGTCACGCATGGGCCAAGGCACCCATTGTGGCGACAGCCTCAGCGAGGAGGCATTGTCTGTCACCCTCATGGATTAGACTATATCCCTTACTGCAAAACCGGCGCCTGCAGTATTCGTGCTTGAGTTACTGGTCTGTACGTGAAATAAGTTCTACAACCCGGAGGAGTAATGTGCTTCGCTTGTACTTTCAGACGAAGCAGAGTGCTGATCTTTTCTCCTATTGAGCTTCGTGACCGAGATCTCAATCACGGATTCCTGCCATGGTGGGGTATGGGGATGGAGTTGGGGGACATAGTTAGAATGGGGAATTTAAAATAATCTGAAAGCGGACCAGCACTCTGGCCATATGAAACATTTAGGATCGGCTCGCAAACAACTCGTAATCTAGTTCGAGGTGCTGTAGGTCCTTCCGCCTAAGAGGCGAGTCCGGGGAAATCTGAATGATCTTCGTAAGGAACGAGGCCGCCATGAGGCCAGGGAATGGAGATTTACTTCCATACGGAGGTTGAGAAGTTTCGTCCACCTGTGGGCACCCATGATAATCGTGGCAGCTTCATTCTGATCAACTCAAGCCTCTACATGAACAGTAATCACGGCCACAGAGGCATAGTCAACGATGGGACATATCGCTTGTATGTAGAACGATCTTAAGACTGTGAACCTGGCTCCGATGTGTTTGCCAGACAGTGGCTTTATGACAGAAATTCATGCCTTGGTTCGGTCAATCAGGTACTGAACCTCCTTGCGGAAGGTTAGTCGCTGGTCCACACACGCCCCAAAGTATTACAATACCGCCACCCACCCCAGAGCCAGTCCCTGGACATGCAGCCGAATACCTTGGACATCTGATCTCGGCACCATAGCCTTGAACTTGGCAACCAAGATCTTCAGTCCAATTCTGCAGCATTCCTCAGACAGCAGATCCAGACAACGTTGTGCCCTGCCTATAACATGCCTCCCAGTGGAACTGATGGGAAGATCGTCTGCAGAGAGCCTGCATCCCTCTATGAACTGTAAGTCGAGAAGAGAGAACATAAGGGCATTTAAGTGAGCTGAACTGAGAGCCTTATCTTGGATGACAACTCCAGGAGCCTCCAGAAGTAGTCATGTGCCATGCCAAAAGCTGACCCTTGGTTCTTTTCCCAATGAAGGTCTCCAAAACGGCAAGAGGACTTGTCAATTTAAAGGACTTCCTAGATCGGAAACTGTCATAAGGAATGCCTTCACATAAGGCTGACATCTCCTGGCAGTCTTCTTCAATCTGGAAAAGGCGTACGACATGACTTGGAAGCACAGCTTAACTTCATATATCTATAGGGAGCCATGCTTGTCTTCATCCAGAATTTCCTGAGTGACAGGAAGTTCCGAGTACAGGTAGGAGACCACTTCTCAGAGCAGGAAAGTCAGCAAGGAGTCCCGTAGGTAAGAGTTCTCAGCTTGACTCTGTAATTGTCATTAATGACATTGTGAATGCCCTTGCTTTGTATTGCTCTCGAATGAGCGTGCTGGATGCGCAGAATTCCTTGTAGACTGCAATAAATCAGGTTTCGCAGTGGACTTTATACCACGGTTTCAAGTTCTCGCAGGACAAGACTATGGCTATGCATTTCCACAAAAGAATTGGCAACTTTCATTTCTTAGGAGCAAGTCGACTGCAATTTGCATTTTCAAGGAGGTGAAGTTCTTGGGTTTGACATTCAACCCGAGATAGACGTGGCTGCTACACGCCAAACATCTGAAGAAGAGGACCACAAAGCACTCGGTATTCTGCAGGTAATTTCCCACAACGATTTTGCGGATCGACCGAATGTTGGTCAGAAGCAAGCTGGACTATGGATGCGAAACTTACTCATCAGCCTCCCCCAGCGTCGTCCAGTTACTGAACCCAGTACACAATGAGGCTTTAAGGATCTCTACTGGCACTTTTCCTTCTTTACAGTGCTGTCCTTATGTCACAAGAGCGGGGTACCACTATAATTACACCATGACTACATGAACCGAATTTATTACACCAAACTACAACGAAACCCTGAATCTCCTACTTATAGGACTGTGCTGATCGATTTACGAGCAGATACAGTCTTTCAGCATTAGGATGAGGGGCCTTGTAGCAGGTCTCGGTCTAAGCCTGTGCTGGATCCTACCAGATAGCATCCCTCAGGTCCCTCCTTGGACAAATCCATTCGAGCTGGATATTGTCGTAATCGGAAAGAAAGGAAAAACTGGCATGGAAATTAAGAAGCTGGATAAAAGGGGTATAAATGAGACTGAATATTTTCACAACAAGAGATGTAATGACATCTCTTGTGTTGTGAAGATATTCAGTCTCATTTATACCCCTTTTATCCATTTGTCACAATGAACTCAGTTCATAAGAAGAGGTTCCTAGAATACACTTCGAAATACCAGTCTTCAACAGAGATATACACCGAATGCTCAAAGTTCGAAGATGGCCTGAAGCCCCAGATCAGAGAAGCACTTAGAGGCCAGTGGAGAAACCAATGGCGCACCCCTGAATACAGGAAGCTGCAGGAAATAAAGAAGATTTTCGTATCTTGTTCACAAGTGCCAATGGAAGAATACGAATCGGGCACTTGAGATTGACACATGGGTGGTTGATGGCTGAATCTCCACGCGCTATTTGCGAAGAATGCCAGGAGCCATTGACTGTAGAAATCTCAAAACAGATACTTGCGACTGCTATTTACTCTTTGGTGTATAGTAAGAGATGATTACGACGCTGTTCGTTGTTTTATAGATTTCCTTCGGGAAACAAACCGACTATAAGAGTTATAGTAGGTTATGATGTTTTAGTAAATACTTATAGAATATATATAGAAATACCTTCCATTAGTTTCAGCAGATATGAT
>BOPN01000421.1:92500-117500 GCA_017312705.2 Penaeus japonicus | reverse complement strand
AAAATCCCCGAACGTCATATACGTCATGACGCCGTCGTCAGGCCAAAGTTCCTACGTCATGTATGTTATGACACCCGTACGCAATGGATTAATATCCAAAAAAAATAATTGCTCACAGCTATCAACCGGTATAGGACATATATGACTGGACCACAATTGGCACCTTCAGTTTGGCACTTGGATGACGTTGTGCCACTCTGGTGTGTGGACCAATCACATTTAAACAATCAGCAGTCTAGAATACTGTTTGTCTCTGACATTATTGTTACAGATTGAAGATGAAGGAGTTATTAAATATACAAATAACAACCAATCATATGCATATTAACTCTCTCACTCTCTTTTAGCCACTCATTGTAAAGCTCTGGACATTTTTGTGTTTTAATTTTTGTATCTTTTGCTGTAATTGGAGACATATCTGTCATATCACAAATCTATCAATGCTGTAGTTGACTAAAATTGTAGTTTAGGTCCATATCAGCTTATTAATCTCTTTATAGTCAGTGCGATAGATGTATTGCTGTTTTATGGGAGAACAAAAAGTAGCTTTTTTTCATATTTATGTACTGTCATGAAAGAATAGGAAACATATAAACATAATCAAGTTACTTACATGTTAAGAGTTATACAAAGAGTGGTTGGAGAAATACTCAGAAAACTTGCTTCAGTACATACATGCTGGAAAAAATCATCTGATGTAGTTTTCATTACTAGGCAAATTAAAGAGAATTTTCCTATAAGTGATAGAAAGATGTACAAATGTTTTGTAGTTCTTGGAAAAGCTAGCGATTGACTTCATGCCATAAGATTTCACCTCTTATAAGTATTTTAAAAAGAGAAAGGTTTCCAAAGAGTGCAGATACACATGATTAATATGATGTATAGATGTTCAAGCACTAGAATACTTCATTTTCCTGTATATTAATGGTAGGGAGGAATAATTGCAGAAGTGCTTTTATATGATAATATGTCAGTTATTATAGAATCAAATGAGGGGCTTCAAGGGAGATGTTGACTCAATGCAGATGGGTGTCATGACATATATGATTTAGAATTTTTTGGCCTGAAGGGCATTATGATATATGTAATGATAAGTTGTCATGGTATGTTTGACATAAAGAGAGAGTAAATCACTCTGTTTCTTTATTATATTAGGAGTGAGAACTCTTATTTAGCAATAGATGATGGAAATTGCAATTACACCTACTATAATTGTCAGGATATTCACCAAAACAAGGTTAGTTTGAGATTCCTAATATAGATAGCCTGACTCTCACCTAGCACCAGCAGGAAAGAAAGCCTTGAAGGGTGCCCATGACCCAGACCATGTGCAGTGTCCTCAATGTGCCTGTGGCACTTGCAGTCATAAGCATAGTTCTCCTTTCCCTTCCCCATCTCTCCATGTTATCTTAATTGGGGATTGTTATTTCATTTGTATTTATTTACAAAAGTACACAAATATGAACAAAAAATGTTCCTTTTAGTCCTCTCATAAAATTGTAATTCTTGTATCAAATTGAGTATAAAGATCATAATGAGCTGTAATGGACCCTATGCTGTAATTGTAGTCTACTACAACATTGAGAAGCCATTCAGATGGCACATGTAAGTCTCACAATACATGAAACACAAAATAAGGACAAGCACAAAAATGACTTGTATTATTTGTACCATTTTACAAGATATGATCAGATGGCATTTGAGTTGGCAACACTTTGCGTGAATAATTCATATTATTGAGGGCAAGAGTAATGCAGAAGCAAAAGTTCTTAATTCTTTATCTACTCTAAGATTAGAAAATTCCAACTAGGTATGCAAAAAATATCCATAGCTAATAAGACATCTTAGAAACAAATTTAACAGTGGTATGATTGTAACCCCCTTTTATTTTTATATGTTTTCTTAAGGATTGCACTCATTGCACACTTGGTGTCTTCTTTCAACAAGTGTCCTGTTCCAGATGTCCCAACTGGATCCCAACATTGTGGTCCAGATTTTTTCCCCCTTGGTGACCTCACAGCGCATCATGTCCACGCAGTTCAACAATCCGTACACTTCAGTCTCCTGCCAGGATGGGACGACAGTGGTTTTCCAAGAGGTGTGTGCTTTTCTCAAATATAGTTATGAGTAATTATTGCATTAGTGAAGGTAGATACCACATTGTAAATTTTCACAAGTCAGTATTGAAACACACAAGAGAATGATAAATGAAGAGTGGGGTTTGGAAGAGCATGCAGTCAATATGAGAAATGTGTGTGCTTTTTTTCAGTATGCTGGTTATTTATTTGTTGGTGTTGGACATCAAGAAGAATGTCATCTTCAGCGCATTATCAGCATGACAATACGTATGGTTCAGTTGGTGGTTGGACCATGTGTTACTATGTAAGTATTGAATTGCAGTGACATGTAACTTGTATGTTTTATAAACTTTGAATGTTACATGTCTTGTTAAGATGCAGTTAATATCTTAAGTATTAACAGGAGCTATTACTCCTTGGCATGTACTTATGAATTAGTGAAAAGTAAAGGGACATGCTTACCTATGACATGATCCTCATTTGTGAAGTAGAATTTATAGTTTCTCTCTCCTATAAAATTATAACTAGAAATACTGTTATGTTATTGGCAGATTGAAACGCAGTGCAACCAAAAGTGCACTACTGGATAGCCTGTTGGAGGCATGGCAGCGCTTGTATTCCAGTGAGCAAAGTTACTTAGTGGAAGCTGTGGAGAGGCTTGTGGTTAACTCCGAACTTTCTGCTGCAGCAGTCAAGGCTCTGGCTTCTGTGGTGGACAAGATGAAGGCAGCAAAAGAACTCACCCCATGTCATGCCATGTTCTTTGTTAGGAACAAGTTACTGGCCCTCTATTCTAGGTGAGTGGAGTCTCTTGAAATAGGTGTTCTTATGATATAACATTGATGCATTTTGTTTGCTTGTATTATATTTGGTAGTAACTAATGACTGAAATTTGATTCGACTAATGGTATGTGGTGTTAGTTTCCAATATTTGTCATTTTTCTTCGAGCACAACACTGTCACTGAGGGATGACCTATTTATAATTTATACATTGTCAAGGACAGTGAGGAAACAGAAATTCTCCAAAGTCTTGCCTGCTTTTACATTTTGACCTTTAGCTTGGTGGGTGATTTTGGCTTTGAGGGAATTATTTTAGTTTTTCACAATAAGATGCATTATCCATGCATGTCATTAATACTCAAGCACTGGAAAATAACTAATTACTGAAACTAATATGTTTCAGTAAATTATGATGTTTGCTCTACGTAGACTGAGACTTGTGTGTTTAGAGCTAGAGGGCATTTTTCCAAAAAGTAATTATCCCAGTTCTTATTACATCACATTTCCATCAGTAATGTACTGGAATTAGCCTGTATCTCAGGCAGTAGGTCTCAGTAGTGTTACTAAAAAGATAGTTTTAAATAATTTCACTGTGATATATACAATGGACATGACCTGTCTTTTTTTAAAAGTTAAGTAAATCAATAGTGTTTTTTGTTTTTACTCAGTGTTTATCACAGGATATATAGATGTATATGGACTTTTTCCTTGATATGCTGTTAACCCATTCTTGGGATTCACGGGCGCATTAGCCGCGAGCAAGCGCTGTATGCTTGCTCACCAAGCGCACCGGCCTTGACCAAATATCTCATCACCGGCATCTGACCCAAAAGCCACATAACGTGATAGCAAGTCAACCAGTGTGAATGGGTTAAGCAGTGTATCAGAAAGAAGAATGAAAAACATTAGATGCTATAGTCATGATATTGAAAGGTATAGAGATGGGAGAAAAGAAAAGGCAAATTTGATGTTCACAAATTTCTTATGGTCAAACAGTTTTTGATATACCAAGCTTAGTTCACTTATTTTATACAATGGTGATTCCTATAGCTTTTGTAATTATCTATTGTGTCTCCTCTCATGATATAGAACTTTTCTTTACTGTAACTCTGTATTATATTAGCAAATAGTCAGATTTCTTGTTTAAAACATGTTAAAAAGTAAAAGAGGTAAATGGCTATATGAGTCTCAGTACATGAGCATTCATCCATAATCTGATTGTGTGTCTTGGTCATGTGACTGCTGACAGCTGCTTGGGCTTTTCTTTCTGCAGGCCACACAATAATATGACAGAAGCCAAAAATTTCTCAAGAAAACCTATGGTCTGGGGTCGCAAGAGTGAAACTGACATTAACGTCTGGCTCCTTTCTCTTACAGTCGAAATGCGCAGGAACTAAGTGCTTCAGACCTTCTATTTCTTAATCTTCTTGTGGAAGCAAGCCATGTAAAGGAGCTTGGAGAAGGGGAAGAGACTGAAACGGATACTGAGATGAATTCAGAGGCAGCAGATCACAGAAAAGATGATGATGGAATAGAAGTGGATAGTAGTGATTCGGGAGAATTTTATAGTATCCCAAGCACACCTTCACTAGGAAGACATGCAGTACTTACTGAAGGTAAGCTTTAGCTTGAGGAACACAGCAGCTGAAATTCCTTATAATTCATAACATTGCTAGATATAGTATTTTGCAGAAATAAAAAAGAGTAATTAATTCAACAGATGAGCAAGAAGGAAAAATCAGGAGCAGTGTCTTACTCCTTCACACTGAAGTTTGCCATCTCACACCCCATGTGGTCCACTATGAGACCCTGTCGGATGGCCTTGCTCTGGTGATTGTGTCGGAGGTATGTCACTTGCATGTATTTCAGAAAGGAGGAAATTGAAGGGATTGGAGGGCCTAAGATCTCTTGAGTGTTAGGAACATATACACATACAGACAAGCAGAGAAAATCAAATTGATTACATTAGGAAAAAATCCTAGACCTTCACTATGGAAGTTCAATCAAATTTTAGATTTTTTAATCCATTTGTTGCAGAAGATTTTCAGTATTATTTTGCAATATGAACTGAACTTAAGGTATTAACCTATAAACTCACATGTGCATATCATGCTGTTTTGTATTCACCTACAACACATAACCTGAGCTGTGTCAATTTTAAAGATATCTCTCAATTTTTTTTTCATACTTCCCTACCGAGAATCAGATAAGATGGCAGCTCCCCTTCTATCTGAGAGATTGTCTTTTTCAACTGTAGGCTATCTGGGCCAAGAGGGGGATCATTGTGTCCCTCCCTTTGACAAGGAATAGGGGACTTCATCATCATATTTTCTTTAAAGTGGGAGAATATAGCACAGAAGGAAAGAACTTAAGCATAAGATAATAAGAATTTGAGTAAGATGCTAAAAAATATAAAATGTGATAGATCTTTTATAACTATTTTTAAAGAATATGAAAACTGACAGGGTAAATAAAACAAAAACATTGGCCCCCTGAAGACAGCAGTACCTATCAATCCTTGCATTTCAGCCACAATGATGCCACAATTTTGATATTTCTTGAACAGTAATTTTGATCTTCAGAGTTGGTAGCGATTGATTTTACCCAAAAGAAAATGTGATTCTCTTTATAATAATGTCCAATGTTTGCTGGGCAGTAGAGAGACAATGTGTAGAATAGAGACTGGGAGGTATGAAAAATTGAGAGTAACCTCACCATTTTTTGCCCCAGAGCTAAATCTAGTCAAGTGGTATGTAGGGGTTGAGATACATTTAGGCAGGATACATGTCCATAAGTGTAGGGTCTGAGTATTTTGAAATAAGGGAAGGAATTGGATTAAATGTAGGCTGTTTAGTTTTTATTTTGTTTTTTTCTGTTTTTTATTTAGTTAGATAAGTCACCGTTATATCTGTTATTGTGTGTATGCTAGTAAATCTATGTAAAGAATTGGTGCTTATGAAGAAAAAATCATGCTTTGTGTTCTGATAGTCAAAAGATTTCATTAAAACATCTTTACTTTTTTTTGCCATTGTTCAAATAACAAATATGGTTGCACTATTTGTATATGCAGCATGCATTCTTACAGGATACATAGAGTTGCAGTCTTTGGTTTAATGAAGTATTTAGAAACTTAAAACTGTATGAATATTTGTAATATATATTGTGTGTAACCATATTAAGATTAATTTTAAACTACAGATCAACCGCACACAGCTATCAGTGCAGCTCATCACATTGCTAACAGGCCTGGAGGAAATGCTGGCTGGCAACGTGAACAGTCGTGGCAAATTGATTCTGGATGCCTGTGACACGGCAGTGAGGAAATCCCTGGAGTTGGCTAAGAGGATTCCCAGGAGTAAGGCAGCAGAACGAGTAGAGAAAGCTCTGCAACAGGTATTGTATGAATTCATATATTTATACAAATATGTAAAAATGTACTAATGATAATTTTTTATTTCAGTACAGTAATCTAATGACTTTTTGGCCTTTCATGTAAAGTGGCTGTTTAGACAGCCATTGAATAGATAGAGAATGACAAGTGAACAAGCATTTGCAGCCATAAAAGAGCCATTTTCCTCCCAACCCATGTGTTCTCATGTTCTCACTACTTGGGCTTGCAGCCTCAAATACTCCTTAACCCCTTAACGACGGGTGACAAGATATCACGTCAAGTGGTGGCAGCATCAGCCGCCAGGGAGGATATGTTTCATCGTGACTATTCTCCTGGCCGGCACGCCAGGTGATCAGGCGTATAGCGCTTGGCTACAGCCAGTGTGGGCAAAAATCCTGAGGCGTTAGGCTTACGTGTTTGAAATATCCCAGTGTTTTGACCATCTGGAGCCTAAACAGCCTGTCGTTAATGGGTTAAAGGATTGGCACATATAGACAGCTCTTAATTTTTCCCAGACTAGAGGAAGGACTCACAGTATTAGATATAAGTGATGTTATATGTTAAGCTCTTTGTTTATGCTATTTTATTGTGGAATTGAATCTTGACATCCCAATAGAAAAATTAATGGTAATGAGAAAAATGTTTCTGATGACAATTTACTTTGGGAAACAGGTGCACTACAGATGGGAGAATGCGAAGAAGAGCGGAGTGGAAGATTGGCTGCGAAATGCATCAGACCCTGAAGTTCCGACCCGAGTGGATGCATCTCTCACCTCCCTGGTGGAGACGACACGTGCAGCCTGGCGTACCGCATGTCTGGCTGTCAGCTCGGCCAGTTCAGCACAGCTGGTAGAGTCAGCTGTTGCTGTTGCAGCAGATCGCATGGCAGACTACTGTCATTTCCTAGAAGTGAAAGCACTTAGAAATATGACGTTGGGCTGCCGGTCGGCTCTAACCATCAACAAGTATTTAGAAGAGTTTCCAGGATTAGTCCATTTCTTGTATGTTGATCGTTCCAGTCATCAATTGACGTCCCCAACACTGATGACAGATGAAGTAGGGGAGATCAACAAGGAACTGGATGTGTCAGAGAATGGTGCCAGAGCCTTGACAGTTGCGAGGGTCTGGTCGATGGTGGAGTTTGCACGGTCACACCTTGCAAAAGGTCATCTTTCGCTCATGTGGAAAGATACAACTTTCAGTTATGCATATTTCCTTTGGTTCGAAGATGGTAGTGGTAACCCTTTGAAACCGGGAGAACTTGATGAGACCATCAGTGAGACTCTCCCACTGCCCGGGGTGCTGTGCGAAGACTTTTACCGCTCCCTTTGCACTCGTGCCTTCCCCGGAATGGACCCAAACCGGCTACGTGTATATGAACTGTTCTGCATTCACCTTGGCCTAGCAACATCTCCTTGTGTCCTGGAACACACACGCCGATTGGCAGCTACTATATGGGAAGTGACAGGACCCATGGATGCAAACCCTGCAGATCTTTTGTAGTGCCTGTAACTGCTTACACAAAAGATGCTTGTAGAAGTAAATTGAGCCAATGTTTTCAAGAGAATTCACACCCAGATTCTCACTCTCTCTCTCTTATCTGTTTTGTCTCATGATGTAGAGTAGTGGTTTCCCAGCTTTTGTATATCGAGGACCCCTTTTATTTAAATCAATTTTCTCATAATCCCCAACTTCTGGAAAGGTTTGTCTACTCAACAAGCCAATTTAGTTATATATATGTTCAGTAAATGGTAGTAATATCATTTGGGTGACAGTGGAGATGATGAACAAGGTTGCCATATATTACCCTTTATTTGAAAGGTTAACAAGAAAGAAAAAAAATTAAATTCTATTTCCAGCAGCCTTGTTTTTATGCATTTCATGCAAGGGCCTTTTGAAATTTTGAACTCATAACTACCTTTGCTAACCCCCAAGGGTCAGGTGATCACCAGTGGTGTAAAGCGGCAAATGACCTAGCTGTTGATGTGGCAGATATTTCTCAGTAATTATGCAATCACTGGTGTAAAGAGTTTACTGTTAGAAGTAAAAGAAGTAGAAACATCTTTACTTGTTGCTAAATATTATTATCTGTGCTTTAGGTGAGGTTAAAGTATTAATGATTTTGATCATTTTTATGAATCTGGGTTTTCGATTTAGGTATATATAGTATTAATCTACATAGTGTTACTAGGAAGCTTTTGAACTGGAGGATGTATGATTGTGTGTGTGTTTGTTTATGGTGTCCTTATTTACCCCTGAAACTTCAGTTCATTGGTCTTTAGTAAGACTAAGCATTTATTTGACTCAAGTTTTAGTGATATAAGGTTTTTCAAAGAAACTGCATTGTTTTTAATACAGTGATGTTGCTAAATGATATGGAGATGAAAGTTTCTGATATTTCATATTTCATATATATTATGACAAAACTTTTCCAAGTGGCTAAGGTTAAGAAATCAAATTGAACTTTGTTAATTCCTATTTTGTCATTATGAAAGTCCATAGTGAGTTTCAAATGATGGCTACTTTGAATTGATATATTGACTGACATTGTCACTGTAGTTTTGAAAGAATGTAGTTTTATAAGCATGCAATGGCATAAGATTCAGTAGAAGTTAAAGGAAAAAAACACAATTATATAAAATTGTTTATTTAGATTTTACAACTTTCCACCATCATTTGCTACCTGGAAGCCAAACTAATATCCCTGTACATCTGTATTGCAACCCTTTCTATGGAAATATATTCTAGAATATTTATCTGTTGAATGGTATATCGGTTGAGCTCAAATAATAGCTCCGTGTTTCTGCAACAGGGTTTAGTTTTCCAGATTTTTGTTTTTTAACTAGTTAACGCTGGGAGACGTGATATGTGGTGGTAACACTTGCTGCCGAGAACATAATATCACATCACAGCTTTTTGTATGGCCGGCACACCAGGTGATCATGCGAGCAAAGTTGGCTGTGGCCAGAGTGGGCAAATAACCCAAGGCGTTAGGCCTGCGCACTTGAAATACCTCAGTGTTAAGACAGGGCAGAGCCAAGACCACCCTGTTGTTATCAGGTTAAATGGGAAGAAAGAGAAACTTGCCATTACTTAGAGGAAAACTTGAACCTAAAGCAATATTGGTTTGGAGGGATTTGTAGGAATTTAGCTATGGGGAGAAACAGCCAAAGATTAGGTAATGAATGTATGAACCTGTATAGTTTGTTGATTTAAAAAAAAAAAAATGTTCATTCCCCAAGATACGTAACATTCCATATGTCTTTCACTTACACACAGTATTATTAGTTAATAGATTTTGAATTTTTGATGAATAAATGTATGATGTTAAACACAAGTGACAACTTAGTGCTAAATAAAGATAACATTGTTTTTCAAGAGGAATATATTTACATTATTTTTTAACTTAAAAAATGGATTGGAAATTACTACATCTATGGTGAAAAAAAGTGATGCTGATTATAGGACCAGATGGCTCTAGAGACACAAGAAATTCTCAAAGAATGATTATGCTCTGTGTACCAGCCCAACCAACAGTTTGAAGTGCTTGGTTCACACTCCTAGGAATTCTAACTGTGTTGTTTACCCTATATACTCATCTTAACACTTCATAGCAGAATGACCAACAAGTGGTATTTAGCAGTAATCTTTCTCTGAGGTTTTAGTTTTTTCATATATGATGATGTGTACTGTGAAGGGAGTACCTCTATCATTTTCTAAAATGCACTTGAAAGTACCCATGGGTCAGTGTCAGCACTTCTGACAGTTAGTATTATAATGGGTGTTTCAGAGTGCTTTTGTAACTGATGTGCCAAAAGATTTATTTTTTGAATACTACACACAGATGCAGACATGAAAAAGCACAGGCTATCCAGGTCATGTACAGAAAAAAGTATTTTACAATTTTATTGTACAGCTGCAATGCATTATATTTCTAACATTTATAGGGATGTTTATAAATTTACTGTACACTGTACTGTAAAGGAGAAGCATTTTGGTAAATATTGCATTTATTTTTATTTTTATCTCTGTAACAGAAGCATGGTCAGACTGGCACAGGCTAGAGTAGGAGAGAATCAAAGAAGCGTTTTCAGTGACATAAACAATCCTTGTCCTTCCCTCAGATGTAACTTACTAGGCATTGTACTTATATAGCAACTCTCTCCAAGTTTTAGTTGCCATTTTTCAAGCTAGTCATTGATTTAGGATTAGTTTATTATTGGGTTTGGCAAGCTTATACTGTTGGCCCTTAACATTTGTAAGGGTTACATACCTAACACCTCTCCCTATTAGGTTATGGTAGTTTAATCATTCCGTAGACCATTTTATGTGGTTAAATCATATCTCTATTCACAAAACAAAACAAAATTTACTTTTAACAGACAGTTCATGATTTTATTATAATTACATATGTGTATGTATATAAGATTTGATAAAAAGTTTATATTCAAACTGAATTCGCAAAGTGCCGCAAGGCTCCAATATCTTTACGTAATTTTGTTACTGTTGTTTTTTGTTAGATACTTATTTTCATCTTTATTTATTGCTGATAGGATTTTTAATCTCTTGTGACTGCATCTTTGATTTTGTATTATTCTCTCACATTTTGATATATAATTGGGCGAAAATGTGTGGATAATAAGATCCGTGGATGCTATTTCTGTAAATGTTAGAGGCTGACAGTATGGACTGATAATTATAAAGGTTATATGAGAGATCATCTGTCAGTATATTACACTGTCATACAGTATATAATAAAGCTGATAGAATTTATTAAAGATTTGGATGTATATGATGGTTTGAATTGATCCTTTAAGGCATTATGGGAACATAATAGGAAACTAATGAAGTACTCTGAAGAACTCCTATGATTACATACATACATAATGTAAAACATATGTTTTAGGGGAGAAATCATCGTGTGAAAGGACATTATCCAATGGGAGCAAAATATTCCCATGACGTGATATCACATCATCCAGTGCTAATGGGTTATACCCATTTTGTGTATTCTGCATATCTGCTGTTAGAAGCTAAAGATAATTTTTACCCACAGGATTCCCCTCATTATGCAAAACAAATTGCAAGTTGCATTAAAAGTTTTGTTTTAGAGAAAGTTGAATATGATATTTAAAAAGTATTTTATGTACCTTTTCTCTTTTCCGAAAGTTAGAGCACATAGTTTACATGTTCTCCACATGGATGTATGGTTTTCTGCTGTCATCCCACACCTATTTACAGGTGTTGTCTTCACTGTCTGCTATGGATGGAAATGCAGATATGTCAGAAATAAGGCAATGAGAACTGTACTTTCCAAAATGATTTACCATGTTGAAAAGGACACTGTGGCAGCCACAGCAGTAATGACAGTGTTATGTCATAGTCAACATAAGTGTAAGCACTCATATTATCATTGGTTATGTGAAAGCAAAATGTAAAAATATGATACATCCGAAACATGTCTCTGGGATCTAAATAAAAGATATTTAGAAATTCCATTTTATTTAGGTTTGTTTGGGAAACGACTAGCATAAAAGGTGTGGCCTGATTAACGGATTTTGTGACAGTAATACACGAAGCTGGTAAAAATTCATTAATGCTACATCTGTACACTTACAAAACACCATTAGAAAAGATTCTATAAAATATTTAAGACTGTTCACCATCAACATTAAATATCAGCCTTGACAATGAATACACTTTTTTGGCCTGAGTGAATACACAACAGTGAAATACCATTTACCACTACTGGATCACTTATGTATTTGAGAAAGTAAAATCACCATTTCTCACCAAGTTGTGCACAAAGAAAACATTTGCTAAATCAAAATACATTGAATATTTCCTGCATTATTGTCAAATCACGTAGTTCAAGAATGTATATTAACTGTACAATCAAACATGCCTATTGCAAGTAAATTTGGCTTGCACTGGAAACATCAGCAGCTTCAATCTTCTTCCCTCAATTGAATTACATGTCAGATAACACATATTTCTCCCACTGGACATGGAATTATTGCCTGGCTACTAAGTAAACATACATCAAGCAAAGGTTCATGAAATTTTATTGAAGGTAAAGTGAAATTTTGGAGTACAGGTCTGAATAAACATCAAGTTGAATTACACTCTTTCTATCTATACAATCCATTTATCCTATTTCTCTATCCAATTTGATCCTATCCTATCCTTCCATTCAATCAATCAATCATCTCACACACACACACACACACACGCACGCACGCACGCACGCACGCACGCACGCACGCACGCACGCACGCACACACACACACACACACACACACACAAACGTATGTTACCAATAAATTATGCAGGTACATATATTATCAATGTGATTCAACCAGATGTTTATTTCATCCCATCTAGGCAAATGGTTATGTTCATACAAGATTGTAATCTGATTTATACTGACTGATGCAATCAATAACTACAGCTCGGCATACTTCATATACACTGATAGCAAATTTCCCTTTCACTTTGTTTCTTTTAGAATAGATTCTTTCCAGTCTTACCCAACTTTTCTGTGGTGAAGTGGCCAACTTTACAATGCTAGAAACTCTTACAAAGGGCCCACTTTAAAGAAAGATCAGCAAATTTCAAAACCATCTACCTCGGAAAATCAATACCGTGAGGCAACAGAAACAATATTTTTTGTCACATAGAAATATTGTTAAAAACAAAATCAACTAATAACATCTATAATCTGAAAGACACAGTATTGCATTCAACAAAACCTTACAATAGTAGATAAATTCATGACTAGTCAGTGACTAAATACAAGATATGTTTCAGATTAGTTAACCTTTACACTATGCATTTTCTTCTATACCGTTTTCTGTCAGAATTGTTGCACTAATAAAGGTCGACTAGTTTCAGAAACATATCTTCTGAGACACGGTGCAAAATGTGTTTTTAAAAAAAGTGTGGAATAGAAAACTCAATGAACAAGGAAATGGCAAAGGCTGGGGTAGGGGAGTATTATGCATTAAATGTGTTTGCACATAAAAATCTAGTGTGTAACTACATGAGCAATAATGTGTATACTCTTTACCCCATTGCGATGCATGCACTCCAGAAATAACATCTAGATACACAAACTCCATAAATCATAAATATGTAACAATTCATCATGCAGGAATAGTAAAACTCAAAATTCGGAAAATAAATCACAGCGATAAAGCCAAATGCAGGTGCTCTGATAGTGAGGTATGGTGCTACAGCTACTCAGAAGGTCTAGTGAGAAGACTTTTGGTTGCATCATCAACTACATCCATAAAGGAGGTGTTGGCTACTTTAGGCCTAGGGAAACCATGAGCAGCAGTTCTTCTCTTCCAGCGCTCAACAAAGGCTCTGTATTCTTCACATTGCCTGAAGACAGAAGATGTCAGATAACAAGATTGATACAATGAAAATGTAAATAATTAAACAACAAATGAATGTAATATAAGAAAGTCATGCACTACAGAAATGATTAACCCTCAGTCAGTCAGGTCCATGAAAAAGGGCTAAATTCTTCCTTCCTGTTTTTCACTGTTATGAAATAATGTCAATCACAAAAAAATAAATGCAAACTAGCATACTGCACATATACAGGTTGAAAGACACACATGCATTAACAAGTTCACTCTCCCTTGCACTGAAATGGACAGCTCTGTTTACTGAAGTTGGTGATATTCTCAAAAACCTTTGTCATTAGCATACTCTCAGTCTGTTAGCTATTACCACTCCATCTGTCTGACACACATGCATCTGTGTTCCCTTTAACACTGCTACAGGTGCAAGGGACTGTTCTTATGGATCACACAAGGCATGTGTTTAATCTGGGTAACTTTGAATCAACTTGTTTAATCCTTTGTCTGTTTAGGTCCATAAAGTCAACATTACAATATACCACATGTGTATGAAGATCCTTTCAAAAACAAATATTTCCTAAGATTTCCCCACTGCTCAAGAAAAATGTTTTTTCATAGCATCCCTATACATTAAAAAGTAACTAACAAATTATGGAGCATTCACACTGCACTCAATATCTTTTCTCCTTCTAACCATCCAGCTTCTACAGTTACTGGATTGCTAACTACTTGTAACTTATATGGACCTGACTGTCATAGGGTGAAAAAATAAGATAGAAAAATACATAAAAGCAACAAAACCTGGAAAAAAAGTTAATAAGATTTTTTTTTTTCCATGAGAGAAAAAAAAAAATTATCAAAGGCAAATTACTCTATAAACACTATCAATGAACCAGTATATGGTATTCAGATGTAAAAAATAGAATTAAAACTCCAGAAGGAAAACAGAAATAAATAATACAAACTTAAATCTGAAAACAAGAACGTCAAAACTAGCTGTAAAAGTAAGAATAATTATCACCAAAAGGAAGGAACATAAGAAAGGGTGCAATAAGTATCTACACAGCAAGCAAGACCTTACCTCTCAGAGCTGCCTTTAATTAAGAAGCTTTTGTTTTTGACAGAACACTTGATCAGTCGGAAACTACTTGCAATTGAATGTACAAAAGAAAAGACTTATAGGAGGTTGATTGTTTCATGCAGTTACTGTATCAAACAGAACAAAGAACTTCCTTTACCACAAGAAAACCTCTTAGTAAATTTGACCTTTCAAAAACATAAGAAAAATATACTGACAAGCACGAAGCATCAAATGCGGTCTTAAACTTACACCACTTTCTGGTGAAACTTAAATCCTATAAAGTACATAACTACCACTTAGCTAAAGATATTTATGTATGTAGTATACATGGTATCTTATCAACAGACAAAAACTTACCTTACCATCTCTGAACACTATGAACAGGTCAAGCTCCTCACAAGACAATAAATAGAAAGCAACTAATTGGACACAAAACTAAGTAGGTATCCGTAGCACTGCTTATATGTAACTATAATTTATAAGGTTTGAACTTACCTAAAGAATTAATGATTAAAAAAAAAGAATATAAAACATCACAACCACATAATTGCCATACATAATGCCCAAAATCATATAATACTTGGAAAAATGGAATGTAATCATTCCAGAGTTTAACTTTGATGGAATGTCTTTGATGTATGCTGTTGTTATTCAAATCACTTTTTTTTTTTTCAGGTTCTAGCAGGGAGATCACTCTACCATTCAGTGTAATGATAGAATGTATCTTCTGCTTTTTAGTACCTGACATGTCTGTACATGAATATTACCTGTATTTGTGTCTCTTACATGAAGCTCATTCTTTGGTAAATATTGTGAGATCAACAATTTGAAGAAATTAAAAAAAATTCTTTACTTTATGGGATCAGTAGGATCACTGCAGATAAACAAAGTAATAAAAAAAGGAAAGGAAAGAAACAAAACAAAAAAAACAAAACAAAACATGCCAAGACAAATATTTCCACAGAGGCACAGGTCACTACACTCCTCCTCCAAGGTCATTATGAGATTCATGAGGGTGACATTACACTAACCATCTACACAACCATAAACTATTCTAACACAGATGATGATGATGACCCTTTCAGGGATATCCATGTGCCAATCCAGAGCGAATGCTTATTCATATCCTAAAGGTCTTGAATATTTGGGCTTTTGAATGCCATTTGTATTAATATCTTTGTTAACCTGCCTGCCAGGATTCCTAAAAGGACTGAGTGACACAGGTTGCACCAGGAACTATCAATTATAAGTTGGTAGACACATGAAATAGCCCTCATTCTTTCCTAAATCATTCCTCTTACTTAAAAAATAATATCACCACTTCTCTGAACGAAATCTGCAGGCGCACAACTACATGGCACTAGTATAGTGCTGTGACACTGGGGGGCACTGAGGGGTGTTAAGAGTCTGGCGGCTTTCTGCACCTTCAGGAGGGTCTCGCGTGTCATGTGCTCGAGTCCCTGGATCGTGCGGACGCCCACCAGACTCTAGTACACGGTTAGTAGCTTCCTGGACGCGGCCAGGCTCATGTATCCGCGTGCGTTTGCTGTCAATAATGCGAACACTGTCAGTTGGGTGAATAAGCTCATTGCTGTAATACCAACGGACATACTTGCGATAGTCCTCTTGACGACGGCGGTCAACATAACTGAAAATGCAAGATGCTGGCACCCAGATGATGACGGAGATGATGATGACTGTCCCTACGATGTTGTCCCGCAAGAACATCAGTACAGTATTGATGTTGATGTCCTCGATGATGTCCCAGAAACGTTCTACAACGTCCTGCACAGTCTTTTCACATTTTCCCTGTGAATTTGAAGTGGTATTAGAAAATATATTATTTTGCTTCTTCATTAGCATGACTGATGGCCAAAGTTGTCTTATATTCTTTTTTATCAAGCCCATGAATATAAATCTGTAAGCATGGCTTTCCACAATTCAATATGCTAGATGAAAACACACCAAACATAATAACTAAAAATTAAACAATTACAATCATAAGGCAAAGCATTAACTAAATCATATGAACTAAAGCCACAGTAAATGGTCTCTTCATATACAAAACACAAAGAAAGAAAGGAAATATATTATGAAGAAGTAAAACTTCTTATACAACAAATCATTGCGAAGCCACTGTTCCTTCCTTCTTACCTTGTTGCAGAATCCATGAATACAAGGAGTGCCATCAGGAAGGATATCTAATGGCGTGACAGGGAAGCAGGTGTCATTCAGTGTCTTGCGACAACACCTCTTACATGCGTCATCGACTGGAAAGTGACAATTGTGAATTAATGAATTTGGTTATACTACTTTCAAACAAGCATCTAACCTATAAAGAGAGAGGTTAACCTCATAATACTAATTTTTCTCTTTGTTTCCAAATGGACTTACTAAAAAATGGACAAAAGTTGTTAAATAATCAATATTTTGATTGAGGTAACTATAAATTCACTTTACTGATTTAGTTTGCTGTGCATTCTCCTAATTTGACTTGCTTCCAACATATTTCTAGATAATAGCTCATAGTTTATTTTTCATGAAATATTATTGAAAAATTATCAATTCAGCCTAAAAACACCTGTAATAACTAACATGGCAACACTAACAACAAAAACTTACTGGTATCACACATGCAGCTCTGCATTTCCTGTGTTTCACAATAGGGCAGACAGGATCCCTGGTGGCACTGGCCCTTCTCAATGCAGGCAGTGCCATCCTCCATAGGCTCAGCCTTGGGGCACACTGCTGTAGTGCCCAGACACCTGGACTCATTCTCACAGGTGGCTGGCTGTTGCTCCCTGCACTTGACACCCTGGTTCATGTACTGGCACCCCTGGCAGCAGGGAGAGTTGCGGTCACTGCAAGTTTTTCTTTCTCGCAACTTGCAGTGCTTGTCACAGCAAGCATCTAAGTCATCCTGGCCTACCAGCCCTGCGTCACACTCCTCCTGGCCTTCTACACGCTGGTTGCCACAGTAACTCTCCTCTGGCTCAGTGAAGCAGCGAGACGATTTTGCTACTAAGACAGCACGAATTGCTCTCAGACTGCACGGAGAAAACCTCTGCAGGCAAGAGAAATAAGTTGTAATCAGTTTTGTTTTCTTATTCAACCTTTGTGTAAGTAGTCAAGCAATCCTAAAATTTGAATTCCAATGGCCCCTATACACAAATGACAGTGGAGGATGCTCTCTGTTTTGAGTTTAATGGCTCTGATGGTGCTAATTCTCAAGCTACAATATGGTACAATGTCTTGTGCACTGATTATTTTCCATAGTTATTGGATTAAAGACTGCTACTAGTACTTTAAGAGCCGTTATCATACATTTTATGTTAGTTTTCAGGGTAAAAAAGTAAGCTTGATTTTATGTTCCAGTTGAGATCAAATTCAGTTGAGATAGTTAATATAACAGAGCACTCTATGATGCTGAATACTTGCTATCAGTTGTTCAGTCTCACCAAATAAGATAAACATACTCTACATATAAGAATACTTATGCCTCCTTTTTTTATGAAGAAGAAATAAATACATAAATCTTCATAAATTTCTAGGAGAGTTCTTTCACATCCTGCATGGCCATTATGCAGTGCTATTTCTAATAAAACACATATCTATATAAATAAGTATTTGCTAGACACAAGTTCCCTTATCCCTTTACCTTGTTGTTAATGTCATAACCAGACACAGAATATGTGTACATGAGATATGATCCTCCTTGACTGGCGCTGGGGCTGCACTCTGGCCGGTCTGGGTCGTGCTCTGAGCCCCAGTTGTGTCCAAACTCGTGTGCTGTGACGAGATCTGCCTCGCGGGTGATCACTCTCTGCCCATAGTGGTTCCTGGATGAACTCAGGCCAGAATTCAAGTAGAGAGTGTGTCCATTCTTAAAATATTCTGCCAAAATGAGAGAAGAGAAAGAGTAAAAACATTAATATTAGCTTTCATGAGGTCTCTAAATATATCAGTAACAAAAATGACACCTACAACCATATCTTGGCCTATTTCCAAGAGCATCACAATGGGCTGATCCATTTAGCTCATGTTTCATAATCTACCATGGAGACTTTAACCCTTCCGAGATGAGCCACATCTCAAGATGTTCAGCCTGGGATAGGATGTGCTTTATTTCCTAGACCTATGGTATGATATATGAGTCTATACATTTTATTAGCAAAGTGATAGTAATCAGCATTTTTTATAATGCATTAGTAACACAACTAAAGGAATAACTTTAAAAAAGTGTGAAAAATGCTTATAGCAAAAGGGTTAATGCAACATACAGTGTATACATCTGACATATAAAACATGTCAGATTAGCTGAAAAAAAAACTAAAAAAAATATTATATAATACCAGCATTCTGGGATTACAAAAACTGGGAAGAGACAGCAATTCATTAGTGAATGGGGTCTCACTGGGGGTCTAATCCATATAATTTTACATTCTGTTATTACATACCCTAGTGCTCTGATCTTGTACCTCCTTAGATTACTAAAACACCATGAACATACAGGAAAACAATCTCACAATTTAAGAATAGGTTGCATACCTCACCATTCGCCTTCCAGACTCCACCGACCTGTTGACACGATACATGACCTGTGACTAGTTTCCTTTCACCAAACCCAATTGGCGATTTTGATTCCCTCTGTTGGTGGTGCGGAGAACTAAAGTGTTTAATGCTGGGGACTGACTAACATTTCATGACTAAAAGACAAGTATATTCAAACGATTTGGTAACACTAGTACTGTAATATACAACTAATCTTTTAATATCATTGAATATAATATGACATTTGTACTAGTTTCCTTTGTTAAGTGATGGTCTAATAATATAATCATTACATCTGTTTGCTTCCATTATCAAATAGTGATTTATATGTCATGAAACCTTTAGCATAAAATAATAGAAAACTCCCTCTTTTGCACTCTTTCACCCAATGTCTCTCTTTCTCATTTGTCCCCACCTTCTTTCTCTATCTCTCCTCCTCCCTCCTCTCTTTCATTTTCTCTCTCTCTCTCTCTCTCTCTCTCTCTCTCTCTCTCTCTCTCTCTCTCTCTGTCTCTCTCTCTCTCTCTCTGTCTCTCTCTGTCTCTCTCTGTCTCTCTCTGTCTCTCTCTGTCTCTCTCTGTCTCTGACTCTGTCTCTGACTCTGTCTCTGTCTCTATATATATACATACATATATATCCCTATCACTCTCTCTCTATCCCCCCCCCCCCCCCTCTCCCTCACTCACTCACTCACTCTCTGTCTCTGTATCTGTCTCTGTCCCTGTCTCTCTCTCTCTCTCTCTCTCTCTCTCTCTCTCTCTCTCTCTCTCTCTCTCTCTCTCTCTCTCTCTCTCTCTCTCTCTCTCTCTCTCTCTCTCTCTCTCTCTCTCTATATATATATATATATATATATATATATATATATATATATATATATATATACATTATATATATATATATATATGTATATATATATATATATATATATATATATATATATATATATATATATATATATATATATATATATAAATATATATCCATATCACTCTCTCACCCTCTCTCTCTCTCTTCTCAATCTCTTTCTCTCTGCTTCCCAATCTCTTTCTCTCTTTTTCCTAATCTCTCTCTTCTTCCCAACCTCTCTCTCTTCTTCCCAATCTCTCTCTCCTTTCCACTCTCTCTCTCTTCTTCCCAATCTCTCTCTCCTTTCCACTCTCTCTCTCTTCTTCCCAATCTCTCTCTCCTTTCCACTCTCTCTCTTCTTCCACATCTCTCTCTCCTTTCCAATCTCTCTCGTCTTCCCAATCTCACTTCCCTTTCCCTCTCCCCCTCTCTCCTATTTTCTTAGATGGTAAATTTGTTAATTGGCACCATCTTCAGGTGCCTGATTACATGTGCATGCTTGTACACAATGTGTGAATGTTCATGACATCATATTAGTCAGTAAAGTGCACTATGACATTTTAGTTTCTTTGTCCCACCAACAGAGGGAATTACAATCCCCAAAAAGATGAGGGAAAGGAAATCACTGGACATGCCTCATGCCTACAGGCGGAACCAAATCTAAGGCGAGGCTTTGGAATACTATATGACTGTGTGAATAACATACACGGGACATAACTCAGAGTCACTGTAATGTCAGACACTACTTATGTATAGTTTGTATGCAAAATCGTCTTTCCTTTACTCTTAAAAGTCAGTATCGCTGTAGTGTCAGATACTGCTTATGTCAAAATTATTTGGGAAATCAAAGCTTTTCTTAAATAAGAGTAAAAAAATACAACCATAAAATTATAACAATGCAATCATCAACATCATCATCAATAAAACAATATTAGTAGTAATCAGTTCATACAAATAATTTTGACAATGTACAGTTGTACACATGCCCAATCCCCTTTCTTCCTTCACTATTTACAAATCAATAAACGAAAGGAGCAAAACAAAATAAAGATAAAAAAGACAAAGGTTGGTTTACTTATTACTGCTGAAAATAAGGTTGACATCATCCTCTGTCCAGCTCCTTTGAAATGACTAAGACCAAAGCAAGACATGCATGCACAGCTCATGCAAAGCTTAAAACAAACCATATTCATAGAACATAAGGAACTACTTCAAATGTATTCAAAAGTAGGTCATGTACAAGAAAATACAAAATCTATGCAGTATATGTATAAGAATACAAAAATAAATAATAGAAAGAAATAGCTAAAAAAGATGAAGAAGAAAACCACACACACACACACAATATCTCTCTCTCTCTCTCTCTCTCTCTCTCTCTCTCTCTCTCTCTCTCTCTCGTCCTCCTATTCGTTTCAAACGAGTCTCTGTGTTGTGAAATATATATGCAATAATATTTCACAGAACAGTCCACTGGCCCCGTCCTCGCCAATGGCTGTGGTCGACATCCAACTTATTTTAGGGAGATGTATTTTAACCTTTATTACTCTCTCTCTCTCTCTCTCTCTCTCTCTCTCTCTCTCTCTCTCTCTCTCTCTCTCTCTCTCTCTCTCTCTCTCTCTCTCTCTCTCTCTCTCTCTCACACTCTCACACTCTCACACTCTCACACTCTCACACTCTCACACTCTCACACTCTCACACTCTCACACTCTCACACTCTCACTCTCTCTCACTCTCACACTCTCTCACTCTCTCACTCTCTCACTCACTCACTCACTCACTCACGCACTCTTTCTCTCTCACTGTCACACTCACACTCACACTCCCCAACATGCATATACAAACACATTGAGACAATAGATATACATGCATTTACACAGACATGCACGCGTGTGTGTGTGTGTGTGTGTGTGTGCGCGCGCGCGCGTGTGCGTGTGCGTGTGCGTGTGCGTGTGCGTGTGCGTGTGCGTGTGCGTGCGCGTGTGCGTGTGCATGTGCGTGTGCGTGTGCGTGTGCGTGTGCGTGTGCGTGTGCGTGTGGGTGTGCGTGTGCGTGTGCATGTGCGTGTGCGTGTGTACCTGTGTATACACAAATTAAGCAGAACAAGACCTGGTCTTGTTGCCTGAGCAAGGAACCCACCTGGAGTGCAGATTCCACCAACCGAGTTCCTGCGAGGAGATCCTACATAAGCTAGGCCCAAGATTCCCCCTTCAAACTTAATGTCGGTGAAGAGATGTGCCAAGCAGTAATCCTTATGAGAGTATTCTCGGCTAAACACCTTTAGGAGAGAAGGTCAACCATCAAGCCAAGATGAAGACTTGCTGCATTAACCTATAAAGTCTGGTAAATCTTTAAACTTTAAGCAGAAAAAAAACTTGCATTTCTACAATGCATTCACTACAATCCCATTCCCAAACACACACCAGGATGCTTTTTATATTAAATAGAAGTTTAGGGAAAGTAGTTAAGTAGTAAATGACAACAGAATATGAACATACATCATTTGCAGTAAGAGTAACCCCTAATTAAATACAGCATATAAGTGACCTTTTTTGCTGTCTGTAGAAAAAGTTATGTATGAGACTGAATAACTTTAAAATGCAGGAGATAGATTTGACATGCCTTGAGTTATGTCTTCAGTAGAGATACATGATGTATTTCTGATGAAGACATAATCTGAAACATGTCAAATTCATCTATACCATCGTAAACTTATTCAGTCTCACTCAGACCTTGCATTACATTTATTACAAAGAATTTTCTGTTTCGACTGAGGTTATGTGATGAAGCAGGAAAAATCGGGATGACAGAGAACAAGAGTTTATTTCATTCCTTGATACCTGAGACCAACATGAACTAGACGCTGCTGACTCAGTGACTGTTTGTAGTTGAACTATCAGCCTTTGATGCACACCCATCAACTACTGTGATGCTCAAATGCTAGTCAATCAGTAGACATTATGTAATTGTCCATAGGAACTCAGCTATCTTGTCTCTGGGAAAAGACTACTTCAAGGAAAGAGGTTTAGAGCCAGTTAATTTTGCTTTTGTTTCCTCTAATCTCTCAGATTCATCACCAATTTCAAGCTCCTCTGAGTAATTCATACTCTTGAAAATTTCTCAAAGTTATGATCATTATTCTTATCTTTTAATGAATACAATGTACGACGAAGACAGACATGACCACCCTCCTTAAATAAAACAAAGTTATAAAATATATAAATGTCTAAAAATTATAGGCACAGAAAAGAAATGAAAAAATAAAACACCTTAGGATCTTCAATTTCTTTTTCTTCATATTCTGTCATCATTATGAAATGGAAATCCAATCTAACTTTATATCTTAAGTTTCGTTTTCACTCTTACTTAACCAATACGTATCTGAAAATGCTATTATAGGAATTATAAGATTGTTGCAGATCAAGCTTAAAACCTGCATACAAAAAGCAACTCCACTTTTGACTAATATATTCACAGCATATCACACTGCATAAAACAAACAATTGCCTCAAAGCATAATGTTCTTCACAGCACCAAAGAGTTAAGTTTAAATAAATGTAATTCACCCATCAAAGGAAGAGAAAAGACTGAAAAAACTAAAAAATGATGGCAATCTTAAATCTCCCATTACATGATGAAAAGTGGAGAGTTAGTAGCACAATACCCATACCAAGAAGTTTTACGCATTCACATTTTTTAACATCACTTACTGCCGACATCATTTGCTCCTATAGTAAATGGAGAATTAGTTGTTCACTATCTATATAAGCATAACCTACAAACTGATCCCCCTAGTAATATTAATGACACTGGAGAAACTAATGTGTATTCTACATGCATCTTGATACAATATGTACATACATTTAGGAGTATGGATTACGGCATTTACAGTCTTCTCAGTGTGAATTCTTAAAATTTTTGAGATAAATGGGAAATATTCTAGTAGGATCTTTAGGCCTCTTAGTTTTCTAATGTCAGAATATTTCAAATTATTATGTCACTCACCTCCAAGAGGTTACGCACATCCCATGAAGTGCGTTCCATATTATAGTGCACTTGGTTGGAACCAACAGGAGACCATTCCTGGTGCACCAAAATTTTCTTGATGACAAACCCCATACCAGAGAAATCGGCTGTGTCCACACCATCTCTCCAAACTGTGTTTTCATAAATCTTGTCCACACGGTCAATTAGATTAATCTGGAAATATCAAAACAAAAGAACACCTTAGATTTCCAGATTTGTTTATCTTACCTAGAGATTGTTTTTGTTTTTTTTTTCTCTTGACTTTGTTTTGCTTCTCATATACATTACCTAAGCTGAGTATCTAAAATACCTCTGTACTTCATACAAGAGTAGTCTCCATTAGGAATTCCCTGATAATTGAAATTTGTTGTTGACACACACTACTTCCAGCAGTAATATATCTACTACGTGGGTTTGTAGTCCTAAATGTCTAATAACTTTCTCTGTGAAATGTTTGTAAGCCTACAGAAATGTATGTCTTCCCTCTAAGAAATATGATCATCTGAAAGCAATCTATATCTTGCTAGATAACTGAACTGACAGTGCTGTAGTACAATAACAGCACCACCAATAATGCCAGTTAAATTAAATAAGCAAGAATCCCGAAAAAATATACATGTTTGCTTGCCCGACACATTTCTATTTCAGGCAGAGAATTAAAACAATAAACATTTCTCATATCAGTCTGGATACAGGATAATTATTCTTAAACATTCACCAACCCACCAGATAGTTCACTGTGGTCTTGTAATTTGAGCCGCCCATTTCCTTGAAGAAGCGGTAATCGGCCACCAGTAGCAGCGGACATCGGGTCTTGTCCCCATTGAAGTTGTATGGTTCTGCCTGCTGTCTCTTGACTCTCCTTTTGGGGCCTTGCTC
>BOPN01000421.1:60000-77500 GCA_017312705.2 Penaeus japonicus | reverse complement strand
AACTTGTCCGTGACCTTTGTTGATAGGGCTCATGGGAAGAGGGGTACATCAGGCAAGAAAAAAGGCAGTTCTGGGTGAGCTACCAGCCTGAGAGGACTCACCACCATTGTAAAGAGAAAGCCTGAGTTAATTACCCTTTCCTGCCCTGTAAATCACAAGTCCAGCCACGCAGCATTTGAATTTTTAAACACTAACAAGTTGATTTCATAATTTCTTAAATTACCCTTAATTTGTCATTGTACCCTTACATGTCAGTAAGCTTGGACAGAATTACTGCCCAGGTGCAGGGAAGTCAAAATGGAGGCAAATCTTGCGTTGTCCCTACACTTTCAAAAGATGGACTCTAGGGTATATAATACATAGCGATTCCGGGGTAACCATTGATTCTTCAGTAAATTATGCTTAGTAACAGATTGTACCTCCTGACCAACAAATTCTCCATTGCACAAACGATTGTTGTGTCCAGTTTATCGGCAGTTATGAGTTCAGTCATCGCCAGAATCAGTCATTCTCTTCCCTGCCTCTTGACAAAATAAAAGTCGACTTTAGGTAGCCTCGTGTCCCAAGCAAGATTGATCGCATGAATCTTTATACTGTCCTTGCACGATGCTGTAGTCTTCCTTCATGAGTAAAACGCTAAAACTGATCGCTAGTCTCCATGCTTAAACTAGTAAATGAAAATTATCTTAAGAACAACACTACATTGCCTCTCCAGCCACATTAGCACTCAGGGAAATGAACCTGCTGACCGACTAACAAGGGAGAGACCTTGAATGAGTTAATCAATCAATCAAGCTGCTAGCCCTGAGGATGTAGGGCGAGAGCTTCGGGGAAAAATCATGATCTAATTCATCTCCTAAAAAAGAAAATCGAGATTATGTAGATTGGTATAACACACCACTGCAGTTTTTATGGACTACTTTATATAAGGTTTACAGGGAAGAAAATAGAACGTAATGCACGATAGTGTCCAGTAACATTGTTCAGTTCTTTTTTCATACCTTCCAAGGGCGCGCGCGCGCGCGCGCACACACACGCACACACACACACACACACACACACACACACACACACACAAACACATAAAAGGAGAGAGAGAGAGAGAGAGAGAGAGAGAAAGAAAGAGAGAACAAGAGAGAGAAAAAGTAAGAGATAGAGAAACATATTAAGATAAAGAGCTAGAGATAAAAAAAGAGAGATTGATTGGCAATACACGGATAAAGACATGATCTCCCTAGCCTCAAAAAGAGAACATATTCTTTTTTTTCAAAGGCATTTAGGATAAAATAAATAATACATTACCGAAAGTTTTATTGCCAATTATACATGAAGGCATTTCCTGGTACCATTGCAATGGGATGCAAAGCTGCTTAATTATCACACTAAAGGACAGGTATGATGTAATTCTACAGTATTTTTTAATTCATGCTACCAGCTTCCTATATCATTTTGGTCTTACTTAATATAACCTAACTGTAAGCATAGATAAAATGTTAGGGAATACATGTTCAAATGCATTTACCATTCTCAATAAGCCTCTCAGTTTCTGGTATTGCCAATTATCAAATTGATTGGCAGCTTTCAATAAGTGGCTCCTTTATTACCCTGTTACAATAGTAATTAAGACAAAAAGATACTCTTCAATGACTTTTTTTTTCTTAAAAAATCAGTAGGGATACTTTATTTTCATATCACTGATAATAATCCACTGCTTAATCACACCCAAAAAAAAGTATGTAAATAAAACATGTGTGTGGTATAAAGCAGGCCACAAAAGGCTAGTTTGGCATTAAAATTCATTTATTACAACCACAAGCACAACACCCTAACTAAAGGAGTGCTTAATCCAAAGAAAGGACCTGCACAGCATACTAGTCATAAGTATTTATGAGAATTCAGGCAATTAATGGAAGCAGAGGTGAATAGTCACAAGGAGAGGCATGCATTTTTTAAACAGTAATGGTGGATGAAACACGAAAAAGCATGGACTGTTTATTACTGTTACTTCTTTAACCAGAAGAAAATAGAATCATTCATGTAAAGCCTAAGCAGAAAATGAAGCTATGTAAAGAATTGAGTTATGGCTTAAAACTTTGCAATAAACTATCTTTCTTAGAAACAAGTCTTTGACAAGAGCTACAGATAAACCATAATGCACAGTTTTGAATGGATTAACACACTGACTCCTACGGGAAAGGTTTTGAACAATCGTTGTTAAGGAATCATAAACTCTTCTTTCTCTCACAAAAAGAGGAAAACAACTTGCAGAGATATTCTGCAAAGTCATATGCAGTGTTAGAGAAAATAAGTTACAACCCAGTTCCTAAATCTTTCCCAGTTTATTTTTTGTGGTACAATACAAAGATGGACACTATCCCACGTTGTCTGATGCAAATGACTGGAGAATTACAGGAGCTTCATGTGAAATGTGTTTAATTCTTTCTGAGTCAAACAGCCAGAGATTTTAGCATCTTAAGGGACAATTTGAAAATACTGATTGTCATAATTTCTCGGATTTGTTAGCTTTTATCCTATTTATATATAGACACCTATCTATTAAAGTCAGTATGAATAACCATAAACTAGTTTTTAAACTATTCTTTGCATTACAAAACTGAAAGGGAGAATTAAAAATCCAGAGACACAGATGCTGTGTAAAAAGACTGGGCAAGGGAAAAAACATGGGATATTCTCATTTTAACTCAGCAAATAACAAAATATTCTATATTTCACTGAATATTTTTATCAGTCTTAAAGAAAAATCTATTTTGCTCAATGAGCTATTCCTAATAATAGGACAGAAAGAGCATGTTTGAGACATGCCACAGATTTTCTACTTCAGTTTCACATTTTTACTTTAAAGTTCCAATGAGCTAATAGTAAAACCTCTTAACCCATTGGTTGCGGTTTTAATAAAATATGTATACAGTCATGTGGCGGGTTTATGTTGTATGGCACGGTGCCATCCGCGTTTACGACCGACCCTGCCTTGACAGCAAATCATGCCATCCACTGTCAATGGGTTAACTGCAAGCTTTGCTTTTCACTAAGGCGTATCACTTCATAATACTGTGACCTTAATCAACATCATTTCATTGCAAGAAGTGAACACATTCCTGATTTTAAGAGAAACTGTAATAACCGAGAGTTGTATCATTACCAAAGATTCACAAAATAGCAGAAGAAAGACCTTTGAATATATCTGGTGAGAACTGCATCTAAGCATCATAACAAAAATAATGTGTGTAGTACTCCCTAAGCATGACATTTGCATTAAGCATAGGAGAATGTTTGATCTGAATGAGTCTGGAGGGAAAACATGCATAGGAAAACATGTAACAGAGTTGGTTGTGTTTGGGTGCTTGGCACTTTTAGATGCTTCACTGATTTTCCATTGAGGTAATGATACCTTGTATAATATAAATAAATATATGTGTTCAATGTGTACATGGGGATGAAATGCATAATAAGTCTTACATCTTAGCAAGAAAACTGCTGTATGGGTCATAATCATAACTAGGATACAAGATTTGACCACTGACGTATTGTACTTACATGGAAGCAGGCAATCCCAAACACAATCACAAACCCTAGGCAGCAGTTTGGAAGGACTGCAGTAAGGTAGGCAAACTGATACTTATAATTAACAGGACTATTTTTGGACAAGTAATTAAATTTCTAACATTAAGGCAGGGGGGTTATCATGATGTTAATTCATGCTAAGAATGACCAGTAACCATTATAATTTTAAATCTGGTTCTCTTATATCTTTGCTACCTATACTTGCATTTATAATATGGAACACAGGTACTCTTTCCGTGAAGATAATAATCAAGCCTTACCACATGTGCTTTTAAAGTAAGAATATTTCATCTGATACCTACTTTCTACACATGATTATGCAGAATTATTTTTTTTCAGTAATGACAACAACAACTACAAAAAAGCAAGTATCTTGTGCTATTACTTCACACAGACCACATATCCTTCCTTCTACAATAACTTGATCACACTCCTAGTATATATACACACACACCTCAGTTACTGACCAGCCAGTGTACCAACAGTATTGGAATGAATAACACAGGGGACAGAAGGTCAGTACTTCTAAGTGGAACAGCTGTCCAGCATGAGACCTTTAAACCTAACAGCATATTACATAAAAAAAAATTGCTGAATACTTTCAGCATCCCTCCTTACATAATATCATGCATTAACTATGCTAAATCAACTCTGACAATATTCAAAGAACAAGCAAACTTTTGCTTGAAAGACTTAATCTGGCTAGATCTCTCAAACTCTCTGAACTGCTTATGTTTGAAACTTTCTTACAAGATATTTATAGAGGAACATGTCAACTGTCAGGTCTCAACCAGATAAAACTATTGCTTGGTGAAATATACATGAGCCACCCTGAGTCCTATCTGAGTACTTGCCTTGGTTTACAGGAAACTTATGCATGTTACACAAAAGGATACCCCTTTTTCAACATAAAATGTTATGGAGGGATAATCTGTTTTTAGGTAATTTGGATTTAAAAGTTAATATAAATACAATCTAAAATAATATTAAAATGTATACATATACATAAAACATTTTAAAGTTGAATTAGTTTTTAAACATTTAAATTTCATTCCAACTAACTGCTCTTTTTATTTATGACAAATGTATTTCAGTGTATTCTGTTTGTGATCGTATTTGATATTTTACCAATAACATTTGGTTAGCATAAAACACAGGCAAATGCTAAGCATCAGGTATTATACACAACTTGTCAAATCAATTTGTTGATGGAAGCAGGAAGACACTGGACATAAATTTAAATTAATTTCAGCTAATATAAGCTAAAGGGTAATAAGGAACAATCAGTCTAAAATAAGATGTAGCTTTGCTATATGAGAATACAGCAAGCTTTATTTTTTATCATTATAATGTTGCCATTCCAATATTTGTATTTAATTTTTGCTTATTTCTTTCTTCCCTTCAACATATTCCAATGGCAATAAAAAGCATAACAATGACAGGCGCATGCTGTCATAACAGTGAATGTTAACTATAAACACATGAATTAATGTTAAAATGAATATTGTCACTTACTGCCAGGAGGACAGCTAAATACTAATCATAGTAATGGTCACAATTTATTATATAGCTGTCTCTCACCTCCTTCATTACTGCTACATATCACTGTGAGTCACAATTAAAAACAGCATGTAAAATTAAGAAATCTGATAAAGACTATCTTTGTCACCTTCTCATTTTCCTGAAAGAAAAACTAGTATTGTATTAACAAACAGCCATGCCTGATACTATGACAGACAACAACAACAGGTTATTAAATTGCACTAAGTATCCCTTGATTACTACCAATCAAATTCTTAATTGGTTCAATCAACTCCAAAGCAGATGGCCAAGAGCAACATGCCATATACTCTATCTAATGTAATTTGTTTTCACACTAACAGTCTCTGTTAAAAAGGTATCCTTGTTTGTTTCCACACTTATAGTAGATGAGTGGGTTTTTACTGTTTACTAAAATAAAATTGATAAAATACCAGATTCTCAATTTGCAAAACTGACAAAATTATACACTTGCAGTTGGCTTCAAAAAAAGTACTATCTTAAAAATCACCTTCAATAAAAAAGTAAAATCTTTCCCTTCTCTAACCAGCAAAATTAACCTCATTTGGATAAACTTAAGAAGATTAACATAGAGACTTATAATTTTCTGAACTGCATTTATCAACAGATATGGATTGCAGCATTGCAAATATTCTCTAATAACTGAGTTGCAGTTAATATAGTCCAGCTTTGCCACTTTGGGGCCAAGTTGTCCTCAGATCAGCAAAATTGACAAAATCAACAGGTTTTCCATTTAAAGTTCTTAGTGTTTTTGACCGTCTAATTAAATCCCTGAAAGTCACTATTAAAGTCACTATCTACATTCTTTCATATTCTAAATCCCCCTCCCCCCAACCATACACACCCATAAAATTGGCGAAATGGTAATTTTTAGGATGAATGCATACTGTTGATTCCATATTCCAAAATGACTGGAATCAATGAAGGACAAAACAACAGGTCAGTATTTTGCATAAAAGAGGTGTTGCCATATGGTATGCATCAAAGTTAGGCCATTATTTTTTAATTTCAAATGGCAAAACAACTGAAATTATGCAATGACAAATGTGACACTGGTTCATTCAAAATCATGATGCCATTTTTGTCAAAATTCTGTGTAAATTGGTACGGACTGAGGTTGTGTATGAGCCCTTTTAAAAATTTTGCCCTAGACAAAAAAAAGTTTGAAAACTGCCAAAAGAGGGAAAAGGTTGCAATTTTTCACATAAATAAGTGACAATGAAAAAAGGGCTCCAAACACAACTATATATACACCTATCACCTCCAGCCATATAGATATTCAATGAATTACAATGAAAAATGGAATCAAAGTTTGGAGCTTTACAAAATATGCCTAAGAACTAGAAAAAAATTCCTTACAATGGCATATTTTTCATGTAAATTTTGCTTTTGATCTCATGTGATCAATCTATTATTAAAAAGACTTTTTGTAATTAAAAAAACAAATGAAAAAAAACAAACTTATTTACATTGACATGTCCTCTTAACTGCACAAGAGAATGATCACAAAATTGAAGGTGAATCTCAAACTGACTAAAATACTATAATCATTCAAATTTGGGAATCAAAAAATTATGCAAAAATTCTTAATTAGGTTTTTGAGTTTAAAATAAATGAAACATTTCAGGTGGATACTCTTTTCTTTCACATATATGTAAACAAAGTTGCATGTAAATAAATAATACTAGGACTTTTTTTCAAAGCCATAATCTTTCCTTATCCATGTCTTTATATCACTTACCCTTTTAACCAGAAATTCCACAATTTTTCAATAAACTATGGCTGCAACCTGATCAGTAATAGTAAATATCAACTAAGAGATGTCATGTGACCAAAGGAAGTTTAGAAAAAATACATCATTTTCAATTGTTTGCAAAAATCCATGCTGTGTATTTAATCTGGATACAGTAAAGGCGGTACTGATTCTGATAGCTGCATATTCTAAGCTATTGTATTCAGCCATTAGCAAGATGAAAATTTCTGAAATGAAACTAGATGGAAGTACAAAAAGCATGAAAAAAGAAAGAAAGAAAGAATAAGTCTAAACAGCTATGCAGTAAATACTTCCTGACACAGGCAAGGGGTCAGGATGACATCAGGTGGATCAACTTCACTGACCAATTCTTCAAAAATTCTTTGATTTCACTCATGAACCTAGCCTTTTTAAAACTCAATGAGAAAAAAAAGTTTTCCTGCAGCACACTAGTAGCTGCTGCCACATTCCTTCCAATAATAGCAATTTATTTGAATATATCTGATTTGAAAATGTCTCATCTCTTTGCATTTTTGTTGCATCTCACATTTTTAGTTTATAATAGCATACAGAATAACAGTATGTACAAACCTGAGATACTGACAAGCCTATCTTCAATCATTCTTAAGAAATTTTGTACCTGTGTTTTACACAATTATTACATATTTACATTTCTCAGAATGCATATATAGCCCTTGGCCACAGAAGCCACTGGACAGACTCAAACACTTCACATATGAAAACCTTAAAAGTTAATAAAAAATGACAAAAATAACTGATATTGCTGCTGCTGCTGCTGATTATAATAATAATAATAATAATAATAATAATAATAATAATAATAACAGTAATAACAATAATGATGATAGCAACAGTCATATAAAAATAAGGAAAAAAACAAAACAAAGATCAGTCACCAACATCATGACTCACCATTTCATATTGCTTAACTCCTGAGTTCTGTCTCATGCTTATATAACCTCCTATTATATATATGGCCTTAAAAAATAACATTATAGACATATAGCATTATTTACAAAAGAAAGATGAGAATATGTAAAGCATTACGTTCTCCAACCACTTCCCCAAAACACAGGAATATCTGAAGACCCTTCAATCACAAGCACTGTAAGAAATTCAAGGACGTCAAAGCTAACATCATTTATTAAAACAGGATTTACGCAACGTTGCATTGCCACTCTCACTAACTCAGTCCACCAACACTGGCCTCTTAACTATCTCCAATATAAATTACTGTTTGTATCACTGATTACGAGTAATAAGTCACTTTACCGCATTTCCCTGAACTAAAATATTGCCTCGATGTATGGAGGGAGGACTCTCCAAACTCCCCTAATGTGGAACTGATTGAGGTACCTGTAGCAAAATATGTAATAAAAATTTACATAAAATGAGAAGCAGCTATCTTTTTAATATCTATAATTCTGGAGGGAATTACAGAAATAGTGTAAAGTGAATGGCTGAAAACTGGACTATTCGTACGACACATCTAAACATAAAATAATACTATCAACTTTTCTCCCTTTTAAAATCTATTCATGTTCACTTTCATCATGTTTCACTAGACCTCAGAGCTCTTGAAAACTCTTAAAAAATAAAACTGATATTTTTTTTTTTTCGTACATGAACTTCTCCATTTACTTAAAAAAAAAAAAAAAAAAAAAAAAAAAAAAAAAAAAAAAAAAAAAAAAAAAAAAAAAAAAAAAAAAAAAAAAAAAAAAAAAAAAAAAAAAAAAAATTATGCTAAAGCATTCTATGTGAGCTAATACTTAATGTAAGTAAGCTATACAATTAAATAAAAAAGAAAATGGCACAAGGGTTAATTGGAAGTGTGACCAGATTCCTAGTCTTTGACGCACTTTTCTTGTAGACTCTTACACAGAGTAAATCAGCTCCTTTTCAAATCTAAATATGACAACTATAACTTAATGTACTGTATGCATATCCTTGCATCTATTTCAGTCTTTCATTACTTAGATATCTAGGAGTAAAATTCATTAGGAACACTGTTAGGAAAGCACGCGCAGAAAAACAAGAGATGAAAAGAAAAAGAATTAGAAAAACACTAATTTTACCGTCTAATACATGAAACATACTCAAAACTCATTTCTTGTTGTCTGTGAATATCAATTGCTTTGGAAGTGTTCATTACCTATGCTAGATAAAAATGCTTAAATAGGCAGGTTGCAATTGTGGGGAAAATAAACTAGTTGATTCTCATGGTCTTCCATAATCCCAGATAAGAATAAGCAATGCTGAGTACATTTATTCCTCACATCAAATGTACTCTACTTGAAAATTATCCAATGCAATAACAATCTATGCATAAAGGACCAACCCTTAAAAAAGTAATCAGAACATTACCAGTGCAATAGTCTTGGTTTCTTCAGCAATTACATTTTCTTTCATAATATGGATAACATTAAATATATATTAATGGGACTATGCAATTCTAACTCCTGTATAATCAAATACCTGCAAGTCTCAATGATCCTTTGACATCAAAGAGGATTCTTATCATTAGGGCTTCTGGAGTATCATTAGCGATGATTAAAAAACGAAGTATTTCCATCTTATTAAACCTGAGTTCCTGTGGCAAATCAGCTGGACTAAATTTGTTCATTACATCCACTGAACTTTCTGCTATTGCAAACATCATTATTCATTTGCTGGTATGTAAGCAGGAAATTACAATCTCCTATAAAAAGATCTTAATATGAAATATCAATATACTGATAAAATAATAATTGGCAAATTGCTACATAATCTCAATAAACAGAAAATTCAAAAATAGCTTCAAAACATATAAAAAAATACAGTAATAATCTCAGTTAATGTATAAAGGTTCATTCCCTGAAGTTCTCATTACAGCTGGAAATCCAAGTATCCAAGTACATACATATATATTTATATATATGCATAGATATACATATGTATATTACACACAAACACACACACACACTCACACTCACTCACTCACTCTCTCTCACACTCACTCACTCACTCACTCTCTCTCACACTCACTCACTCACTCACTCACTCACTCACTCACTCACTCACTCACTCACTCTCTCACACACACACACACACACACACACACACACACACACACACACACACACACACACACACACACACACACACACACACACACACACACACACACACTCAAACACTCTCTCTCACTTAGCTAAATCCCTTGTAATGCTGATTATCAAAGACATCTTTTCATTACCACTGTTATGAAAACATATCATGTAGCCATTACATTTGTAACTACTAACAATTAAACTTTATTTGTTTATTTTAGGTATATCATAAGTGATGAAAAAACAATCATGTTATGTTTTCATTAGGAACTACTCTGGTGAGGATCTTACAAGCCACAGCACAATGCAATTCCACAAGACTGAACAAAGGGTAATTGAATGATATAAAATTGTGTTCACTATCTTAAAAATTACACAAGAAAAAAAATCATCTCCCTTCTTTTTTAGCAAACATTCCCTTGTTAAGAATATCATGATATAGCAACACTTTCCTTTCCAGGATACTTTAGGAGCAATGCACATTGACTAGGGCAGCATAGCTGCATCTGCCACTCCTCTGTTCAAAAGAATGATGTTACCAAAGTATTTCTGCTCCAATGATCAACCTGAAAACCCTTTGGATCAAATCTTCGATGGTGTACAGTAGAGAGACCTTCATTACATTTCATCCAACTTGCCAACTGAATGCGGTCTCCATTTTCTTCTAAACACTAATCAAAAATGGCAGTCTTTGCTTTTTGCTTTACAAACGGCAAATCTTTATAGTGTACTAAGTATCATAAAAATCGAGATAACTTAACACTTAGCCACCCTGACGAAGTGGCAGGTAGGTATGTCATTAGCTGCACAACAGAGTCTGTGACTATGAGAGTGAAAAAACTTTTCTGGATTCAAGGTTCATTCCCTCGAAAGGATGTAATAATAAGGAGAGGAAAAGGAGGAGTCAGAAACATTATCTATAATAGCACATCCTCAAATTCTCTTTCTGGTCTTCAAGGGTTAATAATGAGCAAGGGCTGCGGACAAGAGGCAGATACTAGACCCTGTGGTCCGCGCCTTTACTGCTGTGTTTCATCACTACCACTCAAAGAATGATCAAGAATCTGAAATGTTTTCTTAAAGCTTTCAATTCATGCATATCTAAATCTGCTGAAATAGCCACTAATCAATGTAATATCACTTTGCTATTTTGTAGCTATAATTAAAATGAAACTGGTGGTAATATCATTAATCATAACATTGTTTTTAAAGGCATATTACTATCAATATCTATATTTATAGTAATATCATTATCAATACTAATATGAATACTAATAATAATATTTATAATAATAATAATAATAATAATTTGATATCACTTATGTCAATGATGATAATAATAATAAATTATAATATCACTAACAACAGTAATAGTAGTAATAGTAATAATAATGATGATAATAGTAATAATAATAATAATAATAATAATAATAATAATAATAATAACAACAATTATAATAATAATACCATTATTACTATCATAATAATAACAATTATAATAAATACATAAACAATATCTATAATAATAAATATACAAAGGGTTAAACCCAACCAGTCTATCTACGAACACACTATTACCAAGTTAAGCACTACCTTTTCCTAATTTCATGAAATGAAAGAAGTATTCGTCCCTTTCAGACTGGCTTTGAGGATGTTGCCAAACAGACAGCACGAGGAGGCAGTGGAAGTTGCAGTATGTGAGGAAGTGGTTGGGGGTGTTGTGGAGGCTGGCGCAGCAGTGGTGGCCAGCGGCTGAGTCTGCTTGGCCACTTGCTCATCCTGCTGGGGCTGTGCCTGGGGTTCACTTGTCACTGGGTCGAGGTGTCTCAGCTGGCTTCCTGCCGGGTCAGAGTTTTGTCAGACTCATTGCATTTCCATGTTGTGGATTACTTCCATTGTTTGTTAACAAAACAGTTCAGACAATACCCCAAAACCAAAGAATCAGCCTTCTATGTAATTTTTTAAAAGATCTTATTTTTAAACAAATAAGTACAAGAGAGAGAGAGTGAGAGAAAGAGAAAGAGAGAGAGAGAGTGAGAAACAAAGAAAGAGTGAGAAAGAAAGAGAGAGTGAGATAGATAGAAAGAGAGAGAGAGAGAGAGAGAGAGAGAGAGAGAGAGAGAGAGAGAGAGAGAGAGAGAGAGAGAGAGAGAGAGAGAGAGAGAGAGAGAGAGAGAGAGAGAGAGAGAGAGAGAGAGAGAGAGAGAGAGAGAGAGAGAGAGAGAGAGAGAGACTGAAAGAGGGAGAGAGATGAAAAATCCACAATAATAGTACCTGTAGATGGAGAGCGTCGACTCCTCCTGGGTGATCCATGAGGAGAAGCATTGGGAGTGCGTGGCCTTGAGCTGGTTGTGGAGGAGATGGGCGTGTGGGTGGACGAAAGGGATGACACTGAATGTGAGGATGCACTGTAGCGAGACCTCCGTGTTGCCTCGAGAAACACCCCCGCAGAATTATGCAACCGAGTCTGTAGTGCCAACACCTCTTCCAGATCAGACTCCCTGTGAAAACATAGGCTCTTTTTCATCTTCTGCTGTTTCTCTTATTTACTCTATAATACCCTACCCTTCCTCGGAGTAATCCTAAAATACAAAAAGTATATATAATTTCAGTGTTAAAACAATAATCCTTACCCTGCATTGGACATGAAAGCTCTGTATAAGTCCATTGTGATGTGATCATCCTTATTCTGTTGCTGTAGTAGTAGTTGCTGCTGTTGCTGTTGCTGCTGTGTTTGCTGCTGTTGAGCTTGCTGCTGTTGCTGTTGAGCCTGCTGTTGTTGTTGCTGTTGAGCCTGCTGCTGTTGCTCTTGTGGTTGCTGCTCTTGCAACTGGGGCTGTTCACTGGTCTGCTTTTGGAGATCACTTGAATCCATGCTGGTTGACATTGTACTACCATCTCCTTCTGCATAATCATTAAGACAAATGTTAGCCATATGCACACCTTTATTTCTGAATGTATATAAATTTTCATTCATGTTTTAATTACAAATTCTAGAGACTGGTATTCCTCAGCCCAATTTGCCCCCATTCACAATTTTTGGCTCTTACCAAGGACACATTTGGTATTTAATGTTTAAAATGCCCAATTTGAAACAAAAAATGTGTCTAAGGATAATATGTCAAATAGCTACTGACCAGAGTTGAAAAAGGTACCCTGGCATCAATGGGTTAAAGTCCCCTCAAAAAAATCTATATCTCTAAGAATACTTACCAATAGGAGGACCTCCTGTATCCCCATCCGATTTTAGCCTTCTTATTCTCGGAGGCAGTGTTGAGATCTCGACTCCCACGTCAGTTGTTGAGGCGAGAGAGGAAATGGACACAGAAGAAGGGGTCTTCGATGGTGATGGAAAATTGATGGACGTGGAAGAGCCAGTTACAGATACCGAGGGCGGACTGCCGATGGAGGCAGACGAAGCAGAGCATGCAGTGGAGGGAGGGCTGTTGATGGAGGTAGTGGAGCCGGCAAGACAGTAAGGTGGCGGACTATCGGCAGTTATCAACGAGCTGAAGGAGACCACAGTGGAGGACTGGGACTTTCTCACCGGAGGGGGACTTGTGATGGAGGCCGACGACTCAGACTTCTTGATGCGCTCAGGGCTGGTTGCCTCTGTGGCTGCACCTGAGTCTGCCCCTTGAGACTGGGCATTGATGGAGGTTGTGGAGCCAGAGACAGAGAGAGGTGCATTGTTAATGGATGATGTTGAGGCACTCATGGATCCAGCGGTTGGAGAGTTGATGGACAGTGTAGAAGTGGATGGCGGAGACGTGACATATGGAGTGGATGGCTCGGAGGAAGTAGCGACTGAGGTGGGGCACTGGGAGGATAGCGAGGAACAAGAAGAGGATGCCCCTTGATCCAAGTATATGTGTGTCTCTTTTGTGTAGGCCTGAATGAAGTCACCTAATTGCTTGGAGATAACCACAGCACGAGCCTCTGATGGCAGGCTTTTACTTGGATTCTGAAAATGAGCAATAAAAAAAGAGATTGAGAAATGACAAACTATAAATTCATAACATTCAGTAGTACATAGAAGAAAATATAGAAGATCTTTTATAGATTATTAATATAAAAAAAGATCTATGATATTCAACACACAGCATAAAAAATAAAAATAAAACAAAAATAAATTACTAGTTCCAAGTCATACCTGAATATTCAGAGGAGCATGAAGAGTACGTGTTGCTGACTTCAGAAAACGATACACTAGATCTGTCTGCTTTTCTTCATCGCAACCAATCATCAGTCGACGTTGAACATGTTGTAGGTACACAGAGAATGCCATGCGTGCCTGGTACTTGCTAATGGGCAAAGAATAAATAAATACATAAAAACAATTGAAGTGAATGGGGGAAACACTTACAAAATAAGGGAAAGCTTTAAATGACAATAAAACAAAGGCAATACTCATAGTTGTCCAAAATCTCAAACCTACTAACCTAAGAGCAAGACCATTCTCCAAAGCTCTCATGATGTTGGCTTTTACTTGCTTCATGTCACGACAGAGCGACTTGTCCTCTTTTTTGTGGGAACCTGCAAATTATTCATTGAAAATTATTTTCATCAGCAAATCAAGTAAGGCTCATAAATAATATCTCCTAAAGCAAAAAGGAATGAATCAGTAAACTTTATGTATAATCTGTCTCCTGAAAAAGAATATTCATCTAAAGATAATAGAAAAAGTATCTAATTACAGCAAAAGCAATTATTATTTACCATACCTAAGATAAGGACCATTCCAATGGTCAACCATCAACATTTCTCATTATCAAATATGTCCCCTGTTATACATTCTAACCCTAATTCTTATAGTTCTACTCCCTAATCTATGTATATCAATCTCAATGTAGGTGCCCTATATAAAACTAGTATATTGTAACATGTACAGCAACAAAAATTAGTTTTGTGAAGAGTTGAAGGTGATGTCGCCTACCCAGGTTTTTCTTGTTCTTGAAGAATGAGAGGCTCTTGGGTAAACCGCGTTCGTAGCAGCTTAGCCGCTCCAGGGATGATGCTAGCCCGCTACTAGACACACCAGACACTCTGCCAGGCGCCACGCGGCTGTATCTGAAGCGTCAACATAGCACCACCACAGGGTTAGAAGCTAGGCTGGGTTAGAAACCTAATCTAGGCATGTATAAAGGAATTACAAATTATGTAAGTATTTATCATGAAATGTGAGTCTCTGTTATAAGTAAGAATAGAGAAAAGTATATAATAAAATGTGTAATATTACCTGACAAATTATTTCAACTGGTCATGAGTATATTGTAATACAGTCTTACAGTACCTGACAAGGCTACAGCTATGGTGAGAATCCTAATTCAATCATTCCCTATACTTAAAGTCATTGTCTATAGTTCCAAAACAAAATTCACCCCCCTATTCTTGATAGCCCATACATTTGAATCCAAGTTCCCTTGCTTGTTGTTAGCAGCTGTTATCCTTGCAACCTCTTGAGCATAATAACAACTAACCTATTTGTTCGCTGGATCTGAGGGTACAAATGATAATGCAGGATCAAGTTGAGAGGACTGTCATACTCCTGCAAGCCCCCATAGAGGGCCCAGGAGTCAGGAGAGGGGTATATACGCGCCCATCCACCTCGTCGTTCATACTCTTCTCGAACCTGACGTACAATGCGCAGTTCCTCGGCAGTTGGCACTATGGGGGTGTTTCGACCGTACTGATTCCTCTCGTACACATCCGTGGAGTAACGCTAAAAAGAAAAACGACATTATACAAAGGTGACTAATATATCACAAATATGTCTACAGTAATGAAAATTTGATGCATAATCCCTGCTTTATCATACACTCATAAAACTAAATGGATGAATTCTTCAACAATACTGCTGTATAGCAAAGCCATAAGTAATAAATCAATAACAATTAAAAATTTGGAAAGATGCAAAGCTTCAATACAATTCATAAATTCTAAACATTTCTGAAGAACAAAAATAAAGCCTCCCAAAATGAGCCACATCAACTCTTGAAGTATCATAATCACTTTCATGCCTTTGAGGAAACATGTATCAAAATCAGTTTTGAAAAAGGAGAAGGAAAAGTATTTATATGTATACACACACACAAAAGACTTGCAAAAGAAATCATGAGCACCTTGTATCATTTCCACTCTGAATCTAGCTAGATCAATCCTTAATGCCGAACTGTTCTGTCATTTGTACAAGTTTCTATATAAATCCATTCATTTGAACCTTTGTAATTTAAAATGTTAACCATGTGATGTTAAAGGCTGTCCCCTTTTCATGATTCTTTCTCTGGGACAGGTGGGAAATTGGCCACCAGCATAACACCTCACATACAGATAGTTGTTGTTTTGTTCAGTGTATTGAACCACCTCTGCCCAAGTATTGAAAATGGTTTTCTGCTAATTTCAAAGTTAATATTATTTACGGTCTGGCCACTAACATATAGCAAAACTACAACAGATTACATAATAAAGAACTGCCCCAGTTTTGACTGTCATTGACAATTATTGTATTAGATTGTTTTGTTACCCTCTTGCATTCTTTCTTGTCTATCCCTCTTATTCTAAATTTGTCAGGGCTAAATAGGAGAAAGGCAAAAAAGGAAACAAAATGCATAGAGAGGCTCTTAAGTCCCACAAAGAAAAGAATCCCCCACTATTACTCTAACCATTATAGGCAAAGAATCAAGTGAATCTTAGAACAGAATAGTAGTACCGTTACAAGCTGAAGTACATCAGTGAACATTAAAGATCACCATGAAATGCAAACATAAACTTAAGATACAAAACCACTGTACATAATGACAAGAACAGGATAATCCCATATAGGCTCTAAATTCTAAATTAAAATACTTATGAAACTGATCATGCAGCTCTCCAATAACAAGTCATGACAATTCTTCAAAATTCAGTAATAAATACTGCAACATACCTGATCTCAAAAAGTCAAATCAATTAACCAGACACTGATCAAAAGAGATATAATATACAATAAAAATGAACTAAAATCTAAAACATTGAAAAAATGAAACATGTTGATTCAATAAACTACTCCATGGAGAGGGATGGCTGACCATATGATAATCAAGATCATGAGATAAGGTTTCAATTATGATTATCATCCATCAACACTTTTTTCACTTTTTCTTCTTCGTTTAGTGAATTTATTTAATGGACCTGCATAGCTTCTTAAGCATTAAAATCAACAATCAAATTTCAAAAGAATATTCATAAATTCCAGCAAATAAGTAAAATATTGTAAACATCTATTCATACAAATTGTAGTGCTACAGAGAGAGAAAATGGTATTGTCCTAATGCCTTAAGTAAAATGGAAAAAAATAACACTTTCTTAAGTCAACAGCTAAGTCAAAATACATTAAAAAAAACAATTATGAGAAAATGCATTCAATTATATTGTGAAAAATATACTCATGCTACTTAATGTATATTTCAAAGTTCTTTTGTAAAAATTATTCATGCTATCTAATCTACAGTTCAAA